>CABFOW010000885.1:171492-194877 GCA_902141385.1 Timema californicum | reverse complement strand
TATTAAGTTTTGGGACAGCAAAGACACAGGTTGTTGATTTTACGAAGTTTATTGAACAAATTAACAACTTTTGTTTGTCTATATCGGTAAATAACAAGGTAAATAACAAATATTCGACACGTCTTTTTAATTCTTGTTTATCTATGTTGTGTCTAATATTTTACTTAAACTTAAAAAAGGATAACAATAAAGAATTCAAGTTGTTCTTATAATAAATAACAATGCAAAACAAAAGATAAATTTTCGCGTTACATGTCTACCAACAAAACAATGAATAAATTAATAGTTGAGCGACAATTAACCTCAACAGTATGATATACATTAGACTCTCCTCATTGTCAATAAAGGATTACGTACTGGTCCCTCGTTGCCATAAGTGTAGATAAATTGGGCACTTTAATATTTACTAAGTCCTGCCCCACACATAGTTCAATGTGTGGGAAATGTGATGAAAATGATTATGAGGCTAAGGGATACAGGGCCAAAAAAAGGTGTGTATGCCCTGCACCAGTAGGAAAAGGGAAGGCTGTAACAAGCCAAACTCATGTGAAAGTCACACACACGTTATGCTCTTAGAAAGACAAATACAGAAAATGGACTATGGAACAGATCGATATAAAAAATAAGACACAGGAGATAATTGACATAACTAGACAAATACTGCTACCATTATGTAGGGATATGACAAAAAAGGACCAAAATAAAAGGACTGGACAAGATGCGAAAAGAAAGAAGGGTAAGGACTCCAACAAGATGACGGAGGAATCAGGAGAGATCTGTAACTTAATGAAACAAAATCAAAGCTTGCTCGTTTAAGCTGCCCTTCAAACTGATAAGTGGGAGACGGATGAGCAGGCGCTAACAACATCTATTACGGAGATTAAATCCAAACCTGAAAACAAGCTCCAGAATTTGAAGTTTTGTAATAAAGACCAATAAACTCTAGTAGAGATTAAGGATATTATAAGCAGTAACCAGGGAGATGGAAAGACACTAACAACTCCAATAAAACAAATCGCTAGAAAGGCAGGGTCGGTGATTGAAGGAGAAGGAGAAAAGGAGGAAAATAATGAATCCAGCAATATACTCCAATTTCAAGGATGTTATCCATCTATCAAGGCAAGAGGAACATCACAATCTTCACCTGGCTTTACGACATCTCATAATTTCAGAACACGAAAGAGGAGATATAAAAACGTTTCCAACTCCCGCAGTGCTATACTGAGTACTCCTTTGGTCCATAAACCTACCAATGGACCCAGCAAGCCTACGTGTTGAAGTGAATAAAATCTTTAAAAGAAAGATTCAATGAAGAACTACTTTATATACAATTCATCAAAGCACATTCTTACACTACAGTCGACCTTTTAGAGCTTTTGTCTTAAAATACACGTACATAAATAGGCGCCTTAATAGGGAAACATTATGAAAACAGCTCCCATAGCAACATCAGAATAAGGCAACTGAACTAAATATGGAGTTTGACTGTACTACATGAGGATTTCTGGGGGAAAGGAATCCGACGTCGTGTGCCTTCAGGAAGTATATATCAATAATAATAATAATAATAATAATAATAATAATAATAATAAGATTTCACACATGCCCATTACAACAAGAATAATTTTAAATGGGAATAAACTAATGATTCCTGCTATAGTGCTTAGCACACGTATAAAGTCACAAATTTAGCCATTTTAGTGATGAAAAAGCAACATGTGTGGAGCTCAGTTACAAGGTAGAAAGGTGTATATTGACAAATTTGTATTTTCTGTTATGTGAAGAAATCGATTCATACTTGGAAAAACTAGTGGAGATTGATAATGCATATACAATAATCACGTCAATATACACTACCGATGCTAATGCAAAGTCACCCATGTGGTTCAACGCGAGAGCCGATGAGAAAGGAGAGGCACTAGAAGAAGTACTCAACTTCAGGCGGCTATAGGTTGCTAGCGAGCAAAAATACCCCAGACCTACGCCGGAAGAGCGGAAGCATCCACAAATATTGAGGTTATTATTAGCAATCTCACAGCAACCAACATCATACACGGTTGGGAAAGGAGTAGAGCGTGTTACCACTATTGAACACAATCTCATCTAATCGTACTCCAAGCTGATCACTGAGGTAAGGGACGAAATGGGGAATGCAGGTGAAAGTCAACGTCAATATAACACATGTAAAGTGGATTGTGGAAGACTAAGGAGGGAATTGGTACTGCCTACATCAGTGTCACCCGGGGACAGTGTTGATTGGAAGACCAAACAGCTCACGTGATCTCTGCAGGAAGCCATGGAAGTGACAACATCTCTACAAATAGAGAAGAATAAGGTAACGAACAGACCCTGGACTGAGCACCTGCAGAAGCTACAAGAGGAAGCAAGGAAAGCTATGAAAAGCTACCAATAGTGTCAGAGTCCAGCAAGTAAGATTATACTTCAAGGTATATATGGAAGTAAAAATAAAATGTTGACAGTAGTCTGGTAGCAGTGAAGAAAGCGAGCTGGTAGTGGTAAGGGAACAGTTGAGTACGAATCCATTAGGAATTCCCTTCAGAATTGTAACAGGAAAGATTAGGCCATCACCTCGATTACGACACTGTGAAAGCCCAACGAAACAATGACAACTTGTTGGGAAGAATTGGTGGATCTACGGTTGGAGACGTTACTCCCTGATGACATTGATGAAGGAAAGGGCGAGCAACACAAAGAGGAAACGAATGATGACAGACTATTATGAAGACAACACAGACGTAGATTTGTAATCCAAGAAGAGATAAAAACGTTCATGGCTTCAATGAAGTAAAATAAAGCACTTAAACCTGATGATATCAATGTCGATGTTCTTAAGCAAACAGTAGATCTGATCAATCCGTATGCCACTCAGTTGATGAATGACTGCCTTGTATAAACATCTGGACACTGAGTGAGGTAGCAATTTAAAGCAAAGGAGAGGACAAAATCCTCCTGGTACAAAAGCCATATAGGCCTATATGTTTATTAAACATCTGTGGTAAACTTCTATAAAAGGGTGCAACACCTCAGAAACACCGAGCTGTGGTAGGAATTCACCAGAGAGAATATGGTTATGAATCTAATAATCGCCTCACTAGCCAAATACACGGTCGAGATATTCGTAGACAGCTCAGGAGCCTTTGACATTAAATGTTGGCCAGCCATGCTTAAGAGATTGCGGGAAATTAGATGTCTTGGATTACTGTGTCACAGTTTCCTAGATTACTGTTGGAATGGGTACACTCCGTTGAGATGTCCGTGAGTATCTCTAAACAATAAACTGACTAAGGGATGTTCTAAAGGGTCGGTAAGTGTACGTGTATTTTAGGAACTGGGACTAAAGCCTAGGTTGCAAGATATTGTGTCACTCCCTGAAACGACGGGGTTGGTGGCCTTCGTGGACGACCTGTTGGTGATAGTCAAAGAAGGATCGGAAGTACAGATGGAAACCAAGGCTAACCGAGTCTTAGAAGGTTTGGATACTTGATTCAAAAGGTGAAGCTGTAACTAGCATCAGCAAAGCCCACATATTTACTGTTCAGGGGTGTGCTTGGATGGAATCCAGACCTGAATATAGACATCCACAACGTAACGCAGAGAAAAACCATTTGACACCTTGGTGTCACTTTGGATGAAAAGCGAAACTTCGATGCCCACATGGAGCAAGTATGTAGAAATGCCAAGTGAGTGATAAACTAACTAATAAGTATAGGGCAGAAGAGTTTCCATCTCCCTAAGCAGATTATCAAAAGCTATCCCTAGGTGATACTTCTTTCCTTAGAGTACTACGGAGTAAGCGGATGAGTGCACAGACTCAAATTGAAGAAACAGGCCGGGATACACAGGAATATTCAGAGAGGCATCACTCTGAGGCTCTCTGGAGCATACTCAACGATGTCAACGGATGCGTTAAGTGTCACACTAGGGATATGCACATTGAAGCTGAAAGTTATACGGAAAGACACCGAATATTGGTTGAGTAAAGAAGACCTGAGGAAAGTAGAAGCGTTCATCATAACCAAACTTATTACCTCAACGGAAATTAGATGAGTCATGCACGAGGAGTGGCAAGATAACTGGGCGAGGATCACTAAAGATAGGATCACTTTTAATATATTCCCAAGTGTCCACGAGCGACTGGAACTTGGATACCTGCAAACTACCCAAGGACTTGTCCACTACATAACGAGACATGGTCCATACAAGTTGCTTCTTAATGACAGAAGACTAACCGAGACTGGTGCATGTGACTGCGGATAGGTAGCGACACCAGAGAAAGTTGTTTGGGAATGCAGAAATACACAGCATAGGTGGAACCAGCAACAGGAAGTACTCCAAGGACGTATAATCTACAACATACCAAGAGATGACATCCTGCGGGAACTCTTTGATGATGTCGCATCATTAACATCCAAAGGAAAAAGAAAACTGCATATACAGACTTGGAGAAGAGAGACTTAAACGATACTGGCAAAAAAGAAACATATCAGACACTGATAATGAGAGCTCGAATGATGAAGACAATGATTGGGATAAAATACCAGGAATAAGACATTGAAAAGTAGGATGACAAATGACAAAACTTTAACTATGAAAGATTGACAAGGAAGTGATGCAACCTATTAAAAACATGAAACAATCTCTGGGTAACCTGGAGATGTATTCCAAGGGACGAGGGCCAGATTCCGGATTTACAGAGGCAAACTTGCTTCTGATGCCGGGATGTGGGCCTGTTATTCTGGAAGGAAAATATAAGGTACAGGGGAAATAAGAAGATATGTTAGAAGCAGCCCTAAGAACCATAAGGGCCTGTCCCATTTGGGAACAAAGGGTTGGTGTTGTCAGACACCCTATCCTAAAGCTGGCTTGAGAGGGCACGTAGCCACTCAGTGCAGCCAGCGAAAACAAACCATCCTAGTGCATCCTTTTCTATAACCACACGTTGCATGATTTCTTCTCTCTATGGGAAATTAGAAACGTTATTACTTTAATGAACATGTTTTTAAAACTGATATTAGCGCGAGAGTAACGTCGAAGTTTCCTTTTTTATTAATTCTGACAGAAACTTACATATGATTTCGATGTATTTTACTTACTTTAAATATAATACAAAACTAGGAGTAGCATTTATATTCGAATATCTGACAAAATACTAAAATATTTTAACAAAGAATTTACTATAGAACTGAGTGGCTTAGAATGTATTTAATAGCCGTTATGAGGTGACCTGGTGGTCTAGGGTTAAGGTGTCGGACTTCTGTGCTGGGGTCTGGGTTTCAATCCTCGGTCGCGGCACAGATTTATCTGATTACCAAACCCTTCCTTCACCTCTGAAAAGACATCTTGTGAATGTGGGGNCCTTCCTTCACCTCTGAAAAGACATCTTGTGAATGTGGGGAATGCCAGGCCTCCACCGTGGTTCGGATTCCACGTTAAACTGTAGGTCCTCCATTTCATCTCACAATCACCCTACTATTACACATTAGCATTAGTGCGTATACCCCGAACGGGTAGTAAGACACGGTGCTAGTGATAATAATAGCCGTTATGTGATTTTTCTTTTTAACGCCTCTCATTACCCATCATATTTACACTACTGGGGTAGGAAAACAAGGCTGGAATTTATTAGAGAAATACCAGCGGACTATTCACATAATTACACTTATGGGGTGGATAAATTAAGGTAGAAATTACTATAAATGTACCCACGGGTTATTAATATATTTACACTAATGAGGTAGATAAATTAATTTATAATTTACAGTAAATATAACCATATATATATGATGGAAAACACCTTTAGTATAAGAACCATTATCAATACATGCATCCGGAATTTGACCCCCAGCCTTCTCATCACAATCAAACCAGACCAGAAGAGGTATACATGCTGTCATACACCTTAGCCCATGTACCCACTTATGCAGGTAGACGTGACATTAAATGATATATAAGAATAAGTGAAAGAGGCGAGTTAATTTTCAGTGCATCCAACCAATAGACTACATATACAATTTGTATCGTTACTCTTAAAATACCAATCATATTGAAATATTGTTCTATAATTTGACAAATAAATAACTAATTTTTGATCGTGAAAAGTAGAGTATATAAAAATTATAATTTTTTTTAATATATCAATTTTAATAGGGGCATTTAACGTGCACTTTCTAAATTAATTGAATATGAAAGCGTGTGAGCTACGAACCCAATAAATATTTGAATTGCCTTCCTCAGTGATCACATGGTCTAAGGCATCACTCACGCAATAGACTATACTGCCGATGATAAGGAGTTAGGGGTTCAAATTCCGGTCGTATGCACTAAGGGAGCTTTAATCTAAATTGTTTTCTACACTCCCTCCAAGCAAATGTGGGTAAACATATTCTAAATTCAACCTTACTCATCCCCAACTAATTAGCATAATTAGTACACATACATATAAACTGAACAGCTAGTAAAAATTGATGCTAAAAAATATAACTAGCAAAACGTGCAGTTCACCAATACCGACAATTCACCAATAATTTTTTCCCCAGTAATGTAAAGAATTGAACCAGGGGCCATATTATAGAAGTAAAAGGTGCTACCAACTGTGATTAATTTTTTTAGAAAACAATAATTCAGAGATTAAATGTTAGGTCATTAATACTTACTTAGGACCCACCCAATACTACACATATTCCAGACCAAATTTGGAAATTAAACAAAGTCATTAAGACCTTGGGTTGATCTCTCCTATTTATAGACTTTTTTTAGGAACTCACGAAATTCTATTATTTGATCACTACAACAATGGCGTTTAAAAATAATAGCTACCGATATTTTAGAGTTTAACACAAATAAGAGATAGAACTTGAAATTTGTACCCTTTAAATCAAATATATTAATAAATAGCCAAACGCTCCTTCTATACCTCCCCATCCCCAAGGACTCCATAATATTAATAAATAGTCAAACACCCCTTATATATCTCCCCATCCCCAAGGACTCCGTAATATTAATAAATAGCCAGCCCCTTCTATACCTCCCCATCCTCAAGGACTCCATAATATTAATAAATAGTCAAACACCCCTTCTATACCTCCCCATCCCCAAGGACTCCATAATATTAATAAATAGTCAAACACCACTTCTATACCTCCCCATCCTCAAGGACTCCATAATATTAATAAATAGTCAAACACCCCTTCTATACCTCCCCATCCCCAAGGACTCCGTAATATTAATAAATAGCCAAACACCCCTTCTATACCTCCCCATCCTCAAGGACTCCGTAATATTAATAAATAGCCAAACACCCCTTCTATATCTCCCCATCCTCAAGGACTCCATAGTATTAATAAATAGTCAAACACCCCTTCTATACCTCCCCATCCCCAAGGACTCCGTAATATTAATAAATAGTCAAACACCACTTCTATACCTCCCCATCCTCAAGGACTCCGTAATATTAATAAATAGCCAAACACCCCTTCTATATCTCCCCATCCCCAAGGACTCCGTAATATTAATAAATAGCCAAACACCCCTTCTATACCTCCCCATCCTCAAGGACTCCGTAATATTAATAAATAGCCAAACACCCCTTCTATACCTCCCCATCCTCAAGGACTCCGTAATATTAATAAATAGCCAAACACCCCTTCTATACCTCCCCATCCTCAAGGACTCCGTAATATTAATAAATAGCCAAACACCCCTTCTATACCTCCCCATCCTCAAGGACTCCGTAATATTAATAAATAGCCAAACACCCCTTCTATACCTCCCCATCCTCAAGGACTCCGTAATATTAATAAATAGCCAAACACCCCTTCTATACCTCCCCATCCTCAAGGACTCCGTAATATTAATAAATAGCCAAACACCCCTTCTATACCTCCCCATCCTCAAGGACTCCGTAATATTAATAAATAGCCAAACATCCCTTATATACCTCCCCATCCTCAAGGACTCCGTAATATTAATAAATAGCCAAACACCCCTTATATACCTCCCCATCCTCAAGGACTCCATAATATTAATAAATAGTCAAACGCACCTTCTATAACTCCCCATTCCCAAGGACTCCATAATATTAATAAATAGTCAAACGCACCTTCTATAACTCCCCATTCCCAAGGACTCCATAATATTAATAAATAGTCAAACGCACCTTCTATAACTCCCCATTCCCAAGGACTCCATAATATAGAGTGGTACAAAGCTACAGGTCTCTTGTTTTTTGGTCTCATAGTCTTGACACTATGAGCCAGTATCATGGTTCCATGGTTTCATATGTGAAACTGGCCCATTCCGTTCAAATTTATGTGGGTGTTGTCTTGTGTTAAAAATAGCTCCGCACTTGAGGCTGACTCAATCTGACCATGAAACTGGCCCTATGACGCTGATGCGCAGAGGATATTTTATCGATAGATATGTAACCTAAATAATATAATATATCTCCATACATAAATATATTCATTTATATAAATGTTTATCCATATTCCAATCTACGTGTCTATCTATGTGCCTATATAATAGCTATGTGTCTATATAATCATGTGCCCATATATATATCGATGAATTCAGCTATTTTGTGCCCTATCTACGTGTCCATCTATATATGTATCCATCTATGTATTTACAGTTGCCAAGAATATATCTTGTGTAAAACCTAACGATATAAAACCAGTCATGGAAAAGAACGAACAAAAGTAGGGATTTGTCTTTTGACAATATATATGAGGTTTCATTTTGTATGTATTCATTCATTACATTAGTTAGGAGTAGGGGAGGGGTTAGCGGTGGTTTAAAAGAGGTAGAAGAGGGAGTGAGGATTGGGGAGGGGGAGCGGAGGTAGTACAACTTGAAAGACTTGATGAACTACTAGCACTAATCCTTCTGCGTTCCTCAGTGGCGTGACGAAAAGTTGTCTTAGTGAGGACGTGATACATCTCAAGGCGAAACTTTACTTCAATGGCTAATAAAAAAGTTTTAGAGTAGAAAGGGGGATAAAAAGAAGACGAATGGCTGAAGATAAGTCAAC
The DNA here is from genome assembly GCA_902141385.1 of Timema californicum. Taxonomy (NCBI): domain Eukaryota; kingdom Metazoa; phylum Arthropoda; class Insecta; order Phasmatodea; family Timematidae; genus Timema; species Timema californicum. The sequence goes on along the minus strand of CABFOW010000885.1, from coordinate 185,828 downwards.
GAGCCACCTAGCTTATCACCTTAAAGGCAGCGGCCCGTTCCTCCCTCGTCCCCGTTCACTAGGGACTTTTCTTGCCGAGATATTTTATACAAAAAAAAACATTGAAGAGTTTTATAAAACTTGCAGCATCAATCCCTTTTTTGCTACACTTTCTATGTTTATATCACATAAGATTTTATATAGATCAAAATATTGAGACTTCAAAATATAATATAAAAACATTTTCCAGACTTACTTTCAGCCACCAATGAGCACCTTAAACTCTCAAAGTTGGTCTCACGGTCTAAAGCTCAAAACTCTTAATAGATTGGCTTGCCAATAAGGAGGAGATCAAAGTTCAAATCTCTGCTAGGTGTATTGGTTCATCCTGTGTGACTTTTCACTGTACATTCCCTGTTTAATTTCTTCACTATTTCAGGTTCACTTCTTATAAACTAACCTACTAATCTCTAACAAATAGAGTAAGACGTTGTATCACGGGTTAGTAAATCTCTTAATCATTTTATTTTAAAATAAAAGGATGCCACAGGTGAGCAAAGTCCTTAAGACTTACAGTGTCACAAAATTATTATTTTTATCTTGAAGTATTGTTTTAATAAACGTATTTTTTTTATAAATCATCTACAATCTACAAGATTCATTTGGCTTAGCCAATATAATTGTATTTCAGGAGTCTTCCTGCCAGGATGCAGATTAAAAAAATAAATGGTAACATTATGTCTACAATATAAAACAAGAAAAAGATAATTTTAAAAAGCAAGTCAATTCTTTCAAGACGCAAATATTATAATGACTGTGTAATCTCGTCAGAGGAAAAGGGGAAGTGTTATTAGTAGATAAACAAGTGACCTCACAGGGTGAACTGCTAATTTCTTCTCTCTATTTCTATTTCGTACAGTGGTGTCTTATAACCCGCTTCGCAAAATAGCTTCAAACTCTCCGCGTAGGAAACATCGTAAGTATTTATTTTATTTCCCATACATAAATGTTGATAGTGAATGGAAATATATAATCCCAAATATTACGAATTAATTAAGACCAGAATGCGTGATAAATATCACGCTCGTAGGCTATAGTTTGGGCGTTAGAGGACTTGGAAAAATGAGCTTGAATTCCTTCTGGGTACTAAGGATGTTTTTCTAAGAATGGTTTTCCACTATCCCTCCACGCAGATGTAGCTATTTTACTATAGGCTCTACTTTCCTTATCCCTATCTCACTAGAGTTTCAAATTCTATACAGCCCGGACGGGTAGCAAGACTTGATGTCAAAAAAACCAACATAATTTAAAATTAATAATGATCTCAAGTAAAAAAAAGTTAAAACTTATATTAATTTACAAATAGCCAGTGTATTCTTTTAATTGTAAAATTAGGAGTTAGGCCTGTCCCTGACAGAATCAATTTCGGATTTATCGTAAAGTCTGTTCCCTGTTGTTTTGATCTATTATTAGATTTTTAATAACATTAGGTAGCGCAATGTGTGTCCAGGCTATTTCAGGTTCTCAATATGTATTGGGGAAGGGAGGGAGGGGGTGAGGGGGAGCCCTGAGGGACATACACTGCAGAAATTGTAGATCGATGCGAACATTTTGCTACCGGATTCTTCTCTCAACCTGACTATTATCAAGAATATTGTGTATTATTCTAACCGAATTATTTAATACAGGTTTAATTCTTGCATTGCAACCATATTATAAGTCCCGTGGAAAATGTCATTCTAATAGGTAAATGTCACTAGAGAAATACATGTATCAGTAAGTGTGGGATCTGTCAGAGGTATAAAAGCTGGGTTACCTTGGGAGGAACTTGTGAGGATGTTTTATGAAATTAGATTTTTGCTCAACTTATCGATTGCTGGTCGAGTTCTATTACACAACCCTCTTTTGGTATTGATATTTCTTAGCAATAAAACAATTGATTATGTTCTCAATTTATGTTTATGTGGAGTCATACTTGAAGAAGTAATACTGTTAAGGAACAAATTAATTACAAACAAATTAAAATCACGAGAAAAATACTATGGTAAATAATTTGACTAACTATAGACTGTGATTTCCGGTAGACAATTTAATAGTATTATAAAAATACTGGAAAACACCAATATTATTATTATTAGCACCGCGTCTTACTACCCGTTCGGGTTATACGCACTTACACTAATGTGTAATGGTAGGGTGATTGTAATGGTAGGGTGATTGTGAGATGAAATGAAGGACCTACAGTTTAACGTGGAATCCGAACCACGGTGGAGGCCTGGCATTCATGAAAACACCAATAGATCCGACTATAATTGGTACCTTACGAATATGAATATAGCCAAGGATCTTATTCTCTACAAATGTTAAAAAGACAAATTCAACAAACACATATAGATTAGATAAAATCCACGCAACAATGATTACCACAACCACAAGGCAGAACGAACGAATATTCTGTAGTTTTCTATAGATGAGCATTGTCTAAGCTCGATCATAAGATAAGTGAAACTGAGTAGAATACATTGTTGTAGAAACATAATGAAAAAAAGCATCACTATTGAGCAAGGACATAAATTAAATAATGGACATGGTTTTAGAAACATAATTAGAAATGAACATCACTATTTATCAAGGACATAAATAAAATAATGGACATTGTTTTAGAAACATAATGAGAAATGAACATCACTATTTATCAAGGACATAAATAAAATAATGGACATTGTTATAGAAACAGAATGAGAAATGAACATCATTATTTATCAAGGACATAAATAAAATAATGGACATTGTTATAGAAACAGAATGAGAAATGAACATCATTATTTAGCAAGGACATAAATGAAATAATGGACATTGTTATAGAAACAGAATGAGAAATGAACATCATTATTTAGCAAGGACATAAATAAAATAATGGACATTGTTATAGAAACAGAATGAGAAATGAACATCATTATTTAGCAAGGACATAAATGAAATAATGGACATTGTTATAGAAACAGAATGAGAAATGAACATCATTATTTAGCAAGGACATAAATGAAATAATGGACATTGTTATAGAAACAGAATGAGAAATGAACATCATTATTTAGCAAGGACATAAATAAAATAATGGACATTGTTATAGAAACAGAATGAGAAATGAACATCATTATTTAGCAAGGACATAAATGAAATAATGGACATTGTTATAGAAACAGAATGAGAAATGAACATCATTATTTAGCAAGGACATAAATGAAATAATGGACATTGTTATAGAAACAGAATGAGAAATGAACATCATTATTTAGCAAGGACATAAATGAAATAATGGACATTGTTATAGAAACAGAATGAGAAATGAACATCACTATTTAGCAAGGACATAAATGAAATAATGGACATTGTTATAGAAACAGAATGAGAAATGAACATCATTATTTAGCAAGGACATAAATGAAATAATGGACATTGTTATAGAAACAGAATGAGAAATGAAAATCACTATTTAGCAAGGACATAAATGAAATAATGGACATTGTTATAGAAACAGAATGAGAAATGAACATCACTATTTAGCAAGGACATAAATGAAATAATGGACATTGTTATAGAAACAGAATGAGAAATGAACATCATTATTTAGCAAGGACATAAATGAAATAATGGACATTGTTATAGAAACAGAATGAGAAATGAAAATCACTATTTAGCAAGGACATAAATGAAATAATGGACATTGTTATGGAAACATAATGAAACATTAACATCATGTTTTGCTATATATAAAAACTGTTCCCTGAGCTATATCATCAGAAATTGTTTATTTTAATTCTTCTGTCGATTCTAGGTTCGAGCTAGTTCTCCCCTTGATTTTTATCTATCACTTTAAGATAATCTTTGTTTTTGTGTTTGTTTAGTTTTCGGGTTTTATTATTAAGTGGTATCGGCAACTGGTAGATTTTTGATTCGAAAAATATCATTAGCACGGTAATAAATAATATTACAAAAAATACTGAAAATTTGGTTAGAGTGAACTTATTTTTTCTACTAGCTTAAGAAATTTTGAGCTCTATATTTAATCAGAATTGGAGTAAATTTGTACGTTGCATCCTCCATCTAGGATTTTTCTAGTAAAGAAAGCATGCTTCATAATGTTCATATCAAATTTAGCCCTTTAAGACTCAATTTATATGTTTAACTTGATATTTTAGATAATTAAAGTTTCAGATTTTTCTTAAAAAGATCATCCATATCAAATTTCAACTTTCTAGAGTATAGACTTTAGGGTGTCAGGAAGGCGGAGAAAGAGCCCTGGGAAGGAACACAAACCCCACATGGATTTTAACAACCTGTAGATATCTTCTCGTATAACTATTTGCTATCACTGACTTAGCTATAGATATCATAAATGAAAATTTCGAAGAGGAAATATTTTAAGAGATTTCACCAGTATTATCTTAGAGAGAGGATGAAAAGTCACATTATTAATATAAAAATCACGATTACAAGATAGTAGTGTCATACTTAGGCCGTACATGTGTAACGTGACAAACTTACTTTTGGCTAAGCTCCAAAGGTCAAATTGAAGGCCCCTTCTGTTTCACATCTTACCCCACATATGAGCTATCAGAATATTTTAAATAATGGCATAGGGATGAATGATTTAGAATTAAGATAGATCTTATTCATATTTGTGTGGTAAATAGTTAAAACATACGCCAGTTCTTCTTACTGGGATTCTAAATCCAACCTCTCTGTCACGGGAAAAGTAGTGAAGACGAGTCTGACTTCTTTGTCCTGTAACCTTCACGAACAGGTACGTCAGTAAACTAAGGTTAGGGTTAAGGTTCCATCAGAAATAACAGTAAGAAATTGCCCCCTTAGGGAGCCGCATGGTCTAAGCTACAACTCTCGTAATAGACGAAACTGCCTAGAATGGAGCGATTGGGGTTTAATTCCAGTCGAGTGCGCTGAGGTTGGGTTTCCCTTAGCGATTTTCTACTCCCTCTCCGTGCAAATGTGATTATACTAACTTGAAATTCAACCTCTAATTCCTAAATTAGTGTAATTCGTACATAGACGTATATCCCGATTGGTAGTAAGATGTGGCGCTAAAAAATCTGGAAGAAAATACAATTTAGGATATTTCGCAAAAAAACAAACCAAAAAAGGTGTATACTCCCCTTGACGACATTGTTCTGTGTTTGTCGGAATCAAACACATTTATAACAGTCCTGGGAAACTACTTCTTTCCCACAATTGGCTGGAGAAGGTAAGTCTCCTAAACATAAAAAAAATATTAATTTCAATTTTTTACAAAAAGTACATTATGAGTCCAGAAACGTTGCTACAAAAATGTCACCTTTACGTTGAATGAACCGCAAATTATAAAGTTTGACATGACATGAAAAATATATAAGAAATAAAAGAGTCCAGGGACATTGTTACTATAAAGTCTCTTTCTAAAAGTGAGTTGCAAATTGTAAAGTTTAACATGACTTAAAATATGAGAACGAAAATGAATTTTAAAAGAAAACAGAAGATATATGTATTTAATAAGTTAATAAGCCGAAAAAATGTTTTTTGAGATTAACAGTGGCAACTGCGGCTTCCTGTTTATCGTCTCTCAAGAGAGGTAAGTATGTCCTATATCGTGGTCAGCGTTGAAAGTTGTCTCTTCTCGGGTCGGATCCTTAATTATATACGATTTGTGGCCAGAGCATGACGTATCCGGGAATGAAGGTGAGAGGGGGGTGTAAATAACGCATCTCTATGGAAATCTCTACCATCTTATCGATGATTCTGGATTGTTCTGGGACAGGATTTTTGAAGAACAACCACGTCGGTGCAATATTCCTCTTCGTTTAAGGTGCAGAGAACTTGGCCAAACCGGACCCATTATGCAACTGCTCAAAATTTCGACTAAGCCAAAGTGACCTGGCGGTCTAGAGGTAAGGTGTCGGACTTCTATGCTGGGGCCCTGGGTTTAAGCCTCGGTCCCGGCACAGATTTATATGATTACCAACCCTTCCTTCACCTCTGACAAGACATCTTGTGAATGTGGGGAATGTCAGGCCTCCACCGTGGTTCGGATTCCACGTTAAGCTGTAGGTCCTCCATTTTATCTCACAATCACCCTACCATTATACATTAGCGCAAGTGCGTATAGCCCGAACGGGTAGTAAGACGCGGTGCTAATATTGACTAAACCAAGTTTGGTGCATGCTCAGTAGATGACATAGCCAAATGTGGAAAACACCCAGTTAAAAGGGCGCAACTGTCCTGGTGGGTTGAATATATCTTCGACAAAAGCCACGGGTCCGTAAAAAATCTTCAGTGAGAATAGGCAAGACGTAATTTAGACGGGGGATTATGTATACTGCAATGGGATTGTATTGTAGTTTATCTGGTATATTATTGTAGCTTACTATATTATTCTTGCAACTTGCTAGGAAATTATAATAGCTTGCTTAGATATTATTGCGGTTTGCTAAGAATAAATAATTAGCACATGTTACAGTTCATACATAGTAAAAAAATACTTTCAAAGTATATATTTAATAATAGTGTAGTTTAAGCACTCTGCCTTGTAAACCAACTGACTAGAGTTATAATTAACTATTTTCAAAACAAACAAACAAACAAACAATACGACTCGATTCAAACTAAAATATTCTAATTAAATATTTTCTGCCAGTATTGTAAAAGCTCGGATGAAAACTCCACATATTTGGGCTGTATACCGCGGTACTTCCCCCTCTCACTCCTATTCCCCGTGACCAAAGTGGTAAACGCGCAACAGATGACTTGTCACTGCGTCCGCCGCGCCGCGGCATGTTCTCCGAATAACTGTGGCCGTGTTCATTATCAAACAAATGTTACACAGTATACACCCTGAAAGTTTATACCCAGCCCGGTACAAACTCGAAAAGCGCGTTCAAAAAGCAATCAACTCTTATCAAATCGGACAGCGTAAATGTCGGTGCTTAAAACATAATTAAGCGGGGCAGATTGATACTTTATGATCACATGACTATCATGAATGACTTTTGAAGGGAGAACTCCGGTAGTCAGTAAAGTTAATTGAGGGGCTAAGTACCTGAATATGAGCCGGAAGGCTCTTTCATTCGCTGAATACATGCAGTGTGGTGGTCCAGGAGTAAGGTATCAGACTTATGTGTTAGACATCCGGGTTTCAAATCCTGGTTCCAGCACAGATTTATCTGATTACCAAACCTTTCTTAACCTTTGGAAAAGTACGTGCTTTCACGCTTTGGTAATGTGTGCTTTCCCCCATCATCATTCTCACGTACTTTCTGGGGATAATGGAATTCGCCTTAATGGGCCCCCACCTAAGAAATGAATTCCTCCATAAGCCAGGAAATCAGAAGTAAGACAAGGTCGAATGGCCGGATCTAGAGAATTAGCCCCCCCCCCCCCTTCTTATTAAGGGTGTGAATGCTTTATCGGTGCTACAGTTCTATTAGGAAGAATATTTATTTACAGGAATTAAAACAAAAAATATTCAGAACATTAATACAATGTATAATTCAGTAATGGTATTAACGTGATTTATTAAATAAGTTAAACTCATTTTCCTAACAATGTTTTATAATGTCAAACGAAACTAAATAAGTATTGAAAAAAGTTTCATAAACCCTAACTAAACTCTGAAAATTGAGGATGAGTTAGATACAAAAATAGAGGTTTATTTATTGAAACGATGAGAAAGGGTAGAAGGGGCGAAAGGTTTGTAAGTTGGGGGATGGTGTGCATTACTGACGCGGTAAACTAGTTTCTCCAAGCAAATTGTAGTTGTGAATTAAACAAAATATGCTATTGCTAATGTATTTATATTTAATGAAGGAAATACTTTATTTGATTTATTATAATTATTTTAACCAATGCAGTATAAACTTTCAAAGATTATAGTTGGTTTTATTTTGTTATTTTTCTTGCACTGTTACCCTTTTAACATAAATGGTATGACACAATGGTACCTATTCTCTTATGCATTTCATTAACGCTTGGAATAACATTTAAAAAATAAGTTTGCAGTAAACTACGCTTAGATTAATTTTTATCTGATAAACAAGTAAACATGGTTACTTATTGAGTAAATACTTTCAGAATATCAATTTTTAACAAAATCACTAAAGCAACTAAAGGAAATTTGATTTCTCAAAAATTAATAATTAATAATTTTGTAGCTAGAATTGAAATTACGATTTTATCTAGCAGTATAACCATGTAGCTTTATACATATGAGATTTTAACACCATCCATCAAACAGTTTTGGCTGTAGTCCTAGATACAAACAGACAGACCATACATGAGGACAAACATAATTGTAAAATCCACCCTTGTGGGTTTGGTGGCATATCGACCTTCCAGATCAATCTATGAAAATGTGGCTAGAATCGTCTACCTCTAGTCTAAAGGACTCATGTTGGTGCTAAAAAAAAGATATCTACTAAACAGGCCCATCCTGCTTGCAATTATTACACTACTATAAAGCCACACGGCTGACTCACTCACTGACATTAATTACCCACTTCCAAATGAGCTAAAAACTTGAATTTTTGCAAACTTATAGCTTCTAACCTGTAACCGAGGGGAGAATTCCAAAAGTTGTAAAATTTCTTTTTTAATACCCGAAAAAAAATTCAAAATATCGGAGCGAATTTTAAAGTCGCTGCGGACCCTTTTAGAAGCTCTCTTGTGGCTAAACGGTTAATACCTATCATAAAACGGCTCTGGAATTACATTTGTTTACATCCATTAGCAAAGAAAACTCATTGTGGGCTTGGGGGTGGAGCCCCCAACGAGCAACGCGAGTTAGTAAACATATAGATGCTTGGTCTGGGTATGTAGTATTTATTGGACGTACTGTCCTAGATTATGTTAAATTTGTAAGACGTGCTGATTTAATATGTTTATTTATTAAGTACAATATCTATAAAAACACATAGAATGTATTCATGTTAAAAATGTTACTGTACCTACTTTCATGTATTCATACGCTAAGCCACGTGTTTAAAAACTGTCATTTTTTAATATCGTGTCAAATTTTATATTTCTTTGGTAAATATAGGAACCTAATTTTTTTCAGCGTTGGCAACTTTAAATTTATTTTTGACACGTTGGAAAGAGGTGCAAAAAATCGAGTTATGCAATAAACATATTTGAGGTTTTCTACGATATTTTCTTGGTAAATGTCTGTCCTTATGGCATTATACATTTTGATGCTATCATTTGTTTCTATGTGGTCGCATTTCACTTAGGGCTATTTATATTTGTAAAACTATTAATTTACTACAACTTATCTTCAGGCTATGAAGCCAAATTTGTATTGGTAGCCTTTTCGAATATTTTATAAGATAAATTTGGTATCGTTGACAACAAAATAACAGTAATGCATTCGTTTGGTGCTCATTTGACCACATGTGGTTTTATCTAGTTTCTGGGCCATTTTAGTAAATCATATTATGATTGTACACACATGTTATGATGCAAGACTAGCTTTCTGCTCCATTTTAGAGTATATTAGAAGGAAGTTAAATACATGTAGAGGAGGGCTAACTCTTTTCAGGGGGGCACTAGACCCATTGCCCACCTCCCCCAGGGTTTGCCATCACTGGTTAGATGTTCGCTAAAGCTAACTCATGTCAACTGCAGTCATTCGAGATTAAATTATAATAAATGTTATAAAAAGTTATAATGGTTTTATTCATGATGAGCATATTGGGAAGCATAGTAATCACCATTAGAGAAAGTATATCTATTATAAAACACAGTAATATAGCACTAAGAGTTGAGTCAAATTATTTGAGGGTAAAGACAACACGTCAGTTAATTTGATGGCAAAACGCTTGATGAGCTTCATAGGAACTGTCTTGCTGAATGTAGAGAATAAGGACTACTTTACGGATACAATACACCATATAGTTTAGAACTGAGGAAGAAACTGATAAAATTCTACATATGGAGTATTGCACAGTATGAAGAAGAAACTTGGTATCTTAGGAAGATGGAAAAGAAATACTTAGAGAGCTTTGAAATGTGACGCTGGAGAAGACTTGAGAATATCAGGTAGACATACAGGGTGACAAATGAAGAAGTTATAAGAAAAATGGGTGAGAAGAGAACCAATTTAGATGTGATTCTTCGGTATAAAGAAAATGGATCGGACACATCCTTAGGAGGAATTGTCTTCTGCATGATGTCATGGAAGGAAAGGTTAAAGGAAAGAGTAGCTTGGGAAGAAGGAGGATTCAAATATTAGATGACTTTAAGGAAAGAAGAACATTCTGAGAGCTAAGGGAGGTGGAAGAGAACAGGGCGTATTGACGATATATGTTCATTGACAAAAGGAATAGACCTGTCGTAAGAAAGAACACTTATTTATTTAAAAAAAGGACTATTTTTATGAATACATTTCTGGAATTTGATACCTATGAAAATACCAATGCAATATTTGAAACACATGGAAGTTAGCTTGACAAACAATATGTTCTAGAAAATTATGAAAATAACAGAAATAAGTGAGCTCAGTAGACAAATAAAAATTGCAGACTCTCCTCTAAATATTAAAACAAGTATAGCTGCTTAATCTGATGAATATATTCTACCTACACCAAGTGGAGACATTATTTTGTCTTACTACCGAAGTAGACTTTAAACTTTTAATTTAATAGTTTGACTAGAATTATTAGTTAATATTATTTTAGCACGAAGGGAATATACAGCGTGACCCTAATACAATTGGTTCTTGCCTTATCATTTTCTCAAAAGAAAACATTTTGGGAAGGCCAATTTTATTCTTTCTTACAGTAATTACATAAGCCGGAAAATAAATAAATGTATTGTCCCGGAAAAAAAAAATTGTATTAAAAGCAGGATCCAATTATAATCCTGCTAAATGTGCTACAATCAACCAAGCATCAAAACATATATGGGCACCCTTTAAAATTACTAAAAGAAATATTATTATTATTATTATTATTAGCACCGCGTTTTACTACCCGTTCGAGTTATACGCACTTACGCTAATGTGTAATGGTAGGGTGATTGTGAGATGAAATGGAGGACCTACAGTTTATCGCGGGATCCGAACCACGGTGGAGGCCTGGCATTCCCCACATTCACAAGATGAAAGAAATATTGATGCTGTTCACAGATACAACAATTATATATATCCATTTTAGCACAACTTTCATTTGCAATACAAACAATTAAAATGTATATTATATATATCGAAGTTGAAATATAAAATCCAAATTAGAATATAAAATAAGTTTACATTATAAAAATTATGAAATGATCAATGTTCGCGGAAAAAAAGGAAAAGTTTCATGATTTTACTACAAAAAATAAAGTAAAAAACTGTAGCCCTATTTCATCATGTTTAGCTATTAATCAATATGAATCAAAACAAATATTTTGGTATGTGTTTGTATTGAATTGAAAAATAATTACAACTTGAAAAAATGGTGAAATTGATAATTACTAGTCTTTTAGAATAAAAAAAAGAGAAAGAAACGCTACATTTCAACTTAATAAAAATTATCATATCACTTAGATTTAATCATTCTTTTTGCGACATCAAGCCTTGTAAAATTTAGAAATAAGCTAATAATTGAATTACTAGAGTAAAAAAAAAGAATTCAAAACCAATTATCTCGGAATAAACTTATTCACACTTGTGGCCCACTTCTTGCCAACGTGCATCAATTTGTTATAATCCTAAGGTTTCTACGGCGGTCCAACTAAAACTCGACTAAAACTATCCATGCGGATATTCCAAGCCTCTGTGACCTAACAGCTCTAACTGTTTACCAACGGTCGATATTGTTTTGGGACAAGGAGCACAAATTTGAGCAAGGGGAAATTGCAAGAAAGGAATTCACTTAGTGTGCCGCAGTCATTATATAAATCGATCGAGGATGCGTAAAGGGGGTCAGAGTCAGCGCGTGAGCGGGTTAAGGTAACAGGACCTTGCTGAAACATGCCTGTACAGTCAACTTCAATACAAACTTTCCAAACCGGGCGGGTTGCCTAAGGCATCAAGCCCGCAATCTACTAAATTTGTCTAGGTTATAATCTTGATCGGGTGTACTTGGAGTGGTTTAAACATGTGATTATTTTATCACCATGTCTTACTACTTGTTCAATGTCCATGTATTACGCGTATATTATAATTACTCTAAGGATGAAAAAGGAACCATTTTAGAGATAATCTATTTGCATCTGTGTGGAAGGAGAGTAAAAACCATTTAGGAAAAACTACTTTCTGTAAACCTGACACCCGCCTCGGTGGCGTAGTTGGCTAACGCGCTTGTCGTGTTGAGCTCGACTGATGAGGACGGGGAGATCGAGTTTTGAATCTCGGACAGGTGAACTGGGTGGGGTTTTTCCTAAATGGTTTTCCACTCTCCCTCCACGCAAATTTTAGTTAACTTCCTCTAATTCAACCTTCCCAATTCCTAATCCATTAGCGTAATTAATACTTAAAGCGTATAACCCGAACGGGTAGTAAGACTCGGTGCTAAGTATTATTATATTGTAAACCTGACTGGGATTCAAAACCCAATATTCTCGTCATCAGTATGCCAGTCTAACAAGATAGTTACATCTTAAACCATTTGACCACTGAAATGGGTCTACATGTGATTTATAGCTATGGTATTCTATCCGTCTCTCTACTTTAATAATTGTGAATTTACTTTTGTTTTATCTCACTTTACTCCTTTAATAGTCTTGGTGTTTAGTACAGTAACTCTACGTTAACCATGTCTTACTACCCGTCCGGGATATACGCGTTTAATAAATATAATGGGGTAAATGTTTGAGATAAGGATGGTAGAGCTTAGTGTAAGGATGCCCGAGCGGACGTGGAAAACAATTTAGGAAAATAACTTGGCACACCCGGCTGGAATTCGAGCCCAGACCTTCCCGTCAACGGAAAGCCAAGCTAGACGAGCCTGACATTTAGTCTGCTTACCCACCTATGCGTGTATTTGTATATGTTGATTCAAAGCTTTATAATAAGTAAATATTATTTTAACCACTCTTTCTTTGATTTAATCTTACTTCTTCTAAATCTTGAGATTTTTTTTTAAACTCCATCGATACAATTCATTTAAACAAACCCCCAGTATTTTCAGTTTGGTGAGCCCAACTTAGCGGACAATGGGAGAACATCGAAGACTATTTCATTAGGGCCAGGTGTAGATGAAAATAAAGCTCATAAAAGTAATTGAAAGGGTGCTTTACGAAGCAACATTCGCCTCCGAAAAGTTAAGTTTCAAGATGAAACACGATTAAGTTGAACAGGAATGCTTAAGGGCTTTGTAAAGTCAAATTTTAGATTATATCGTTTAGATGAGGAACAAACTTTGGATTTATCAAGCTTAAGTTTCTCTCGATATATTTGATCCCTTCAGTGTTTTGTGAAGTATTAACTAAGTTAAAAGTTTCCCTTTTATTTTTATCGCTGTATTGTGAAAAGTATATATATATACATATATACATATGTATATATACATATGTATATATACATACATATATATATATATAATGTTATTTCAGGGATTGTATCCTAGTGAAAAACCACACACACACACACACACACACATATATATATATATATACACACACACACACATATAATACCACATTTACTACAGCCTGTACATATACATACTTTTGCAAGCCTCCTACTATGTCTAAAAAACTTACTTTAGGTCAGTATGTAAATATGAAATTATAATATTTTTTTACCAATCATTCAGATCAGTGGTGACCTGTGGATTGTTCCCAAGGTTAGCTTCGCATGACGGAATTGCAATAGTAAATGGTTCCATCCCGATGTTGTTGTTTTTTGTCACCGCTTCTTACCACCCATTGGGTTAAACGCATATATTCTCAGACCATCCGAACAACAAATACAGTTATTCAGTAATAAACTTGTCAAAAACTTTGTCTCAGTCGATAGCTTGTCTGTTTATTGAGATAAGGTTCCCGGGTTTGTTTCCTAGAGCGTGCAAAAATAATTATCAATGGTGAAATGTTGGTTTCTCCTTACACGGTGATGAATTAATGGCATAGGCTGGATGTTGTGTCTGTTCTAGTTTTAAGTTAGGTTATAGGTTGTGGGCTGAAATAATCAGTCGGTTCAGAAAGTGCACGTTAAATACCTCAAATAAATAACAAATGAAAAAATGTGATAATCTCTGCCTTTAAGACCAATATACAGATAATCTCTCACTACATTATTGTTTGTGGGGTGACCTGGTGGTCTAGGGGTAAGGTGTCAGACTTCTATGCTTGCGGCCGGGGTTCAATCCTCGGTCCCGGCACAGATT
>CABFOW010000885.1:145922-170143 GCA_902141385.1 Timema californicum | reverse complement strand
GGGGGGGGGGTAGGCGAAGAGATGTTACCGACCATCCAACCAATAGGATGTAGTGTGTGTGTGTGACCAACTCTTCCACTTTATTCAAATCTGGCGTACCTTCGAGGCACGAAGCTTTGCCACAGATAAAGAAAAGAGCCACAACATATTACCAACACGTTTAAACGGGATAGCTAACTTTTATCTTCAGAAGTTACATACACACACATATATAAATATCTTGTTATAAATTTTTATATCCTATAATATAACCCTCAGTACGATTTCACCTTGGAATGAAAGGCAAGTTTAGACTTGGTTTTGACCGAAAATTATAAAGGTATTCTAGAAATTTCTATTTCTATTCTACTTACAAGAATATGTGATATAAAATAATTTCACACAAGGGGAAGTGTAACAAAGGTATTACTTACTTTTTAATTTTTGAAATATATGTTATTTTAATTATAAGTATATATACAAATAGTCGAAGAACCCAACCACATATTTAAACTAATGGGGTAGACACGAAGATATGACTTTGGATTACTGTAAATGTATCCAAATTGTTCTGGAAAATCAGATAGTAACTCCCTAGTCCACACTAACACTGATGCGATTTGTTGTTATTCAATAGCTTGGTAAACCAGCACTGATGGGCACACGGAATAAATGCCAAGTTCATATAGTTCTATTTGCCGGTGAATTTGAAAACAGAATCAAAATTATTAAAATAATGTTAAATAAAATCGTATGTTTTTTTAAAAAAATTGGGAAAGCTTATGCAACTTTTTTACTTAACAATTGAAATTAAATCAATTTATCAATTATGCCAAAACACATTGTTTCCAGCCGCACATAGCTGAAAAATTGTTGTATACTAAGGTTAAAGGTCTAGAATCTGATCCCGTAGGTCAGGGTTGAGTTAGTGTGGGACATAATCATAATATATTTTGTGTAAACGTAATGTAGTTATATATTATAATATCTACAGCTGATTCATTGTCCATAGCTACTCGTAAAGTAGAGTATGTGGGCTAAACTTCAATAACCGATGCTTTCCCACGCTCCTCCTAGGCAAACTTTGGTATATTTGATATCAATTCTTCCTTTCTTATTCTTGTTATCGTAATTAAATGCGGATAGCCTGAATGGGTAATAAATGCTTAAAAATATGTACAATTATATATATGTATATATTTATATATATGGTTCTTATTCCTCATGCCATTCCATTATATGTGATAATCAAATCAAAAATAGCTATAAAACCGGTACATAATAAAAGTTATGTATAAATATAAGTTCGTTAGTATTTAAATTATAACTAATATCTTTAATCAGACATTTTTTGTAGTAAAATAATTGAACAATTCGATTTAGTCTTTTTAATATCTTTTACACTGTGGCTTAGTGCCCGTTAGAACTGTACACATATTTACGTTAGTGGGCTAGGGATGAGAACGTATAATTGAGTTTGCACGGACGGAGAGTGATACATTATTCAGGAGAAATTACCTTCAGTTCACCCGTAGATTAGACCATCAGGAGCGTAGCTAGCATGGGGGACTCTTCTTAAAAAGTACCAATAACAATAGGGAAGAAATCTGGTTATTTATAACAATATATTAAAGATATATTTTCTATATATTAAATTAGAGAGACCTAACAAGCTTTGAGTAAATGTTGCTAAGAGCGATAGTTTTTAATACAATCCTCTCCTCACCGTCATTGAAGTAAATTTGTAAATACACCCTGGCTCTTTGTCCACTGAAAACCAGACAAGATGATCTTTACACTTAGACAGCATGCCCCCCCGACACGGGCATAAAGTAGCTTGCTATATACAGGATGCCTCTAAGCTCTCCATCCAAACTTATACCACAGCATCTGTAGGTAGAAAGAAGAAGAAAATCCTGGTAAAAAAAAAGTACGTGAAAATCATCTTGTATTACTAAAAGTAAGTTGAAGTTAGACGGAACAACACCGAGAGAACGCAACTGTAGGTACGTACGTGTACAACCGGTTGCATATCACAAGGCGGTCAGAAGTTCCGGCTGCGAGGAACGTTGCCGAAGGGGTGAAGTGAGCCTGCGTCAAATTAAATCTACGGATACTGATGTGACCAAGTTGAGGAGGGAGTTTTAATCACCTGCTGTTATGTGCCCAGATAATGATATGCAACTGGTCTATACTTGTATGTACAGCACGTACTTAGAGGACTGCGTACTCCGGGCGTTGTTGCGTCTAGCTTCAACCTACATTTAGTAATACAAGAAAACTTTTCCGAACATATTTTAACTATGATTTTCTGTTTCTTTCTACCCACAGATGATGTGGTTTAAGCTTGGGTAGAGAGTTTAGAAATGCCCTGAATGGGTATAGTTAGGGAGGTATAGGTTGCGGTTTGTTGTAAATGCTATTACAAATTTCATCTATTGCAAAATATAATTGATTAAAAAAAAGGCAAAACATCTTAGTTATCAAATGTAAATATTTCTTATTAGATAACTAAATTCATATGGGGTGTTTATACTTGTTTATATAATGTATATATGGATTGGTTTACTAGTTAGTAATAATAATAATAATAATAATAATAATAATAATAATAATAATAATATTTAGCACCGCGTCTTACTACCCGTTCGGGTTATACGCTTTAAGAACTAATTACTCTAATGGATTAGGAATTTTGAAGGTTGAATTAGAGGAAGTGAACCCGTATTTGCGTGGAGGGAGAGTGGAAAACCATTTAGGAAAAAAAAACCTCAGTTCACCCGACCGAGATTCGAACCTCGATCTCCCCATCCTCAGCAGTCGAGCTCAACACGAACAAGCGCGTTTGCCAACTACGCCACCGAGGCGACCAGTTAGTAGGGTCCCAAAATGGCGGACCTATGAGTCTCGACACTTAAGTCGTTCTTCCCCTACAATGGGAAGGAAACTGGGAGCTCGGTCGTTAAATATGTAGTAGCCTGACCACAGGCCGGTCGATCAATGTTTTGATTGTGAACGGACCCTACCTTCCCTTTCCCAAACCTTCAATCTTCTACCACTGGCCCTTTCAAGGTTCTCTTGATGTATTGGAGACTTTACTATACAATACATCCCCTCCAACACTCGCCACTTGTTGGATCTACCCCTCTGCCCCAATCACTCCTCCGTCTCCAGGGAATCTACATGTTGACCGAGGGTGGAAAAAACTCATCCATATTTTGTGTTTATTTGTTTTAGGCGTACCCACTTTAATTTCACCACAGGGTTTACTACTAAAAGAGATCGTCCAACCCCTTATATAAGTTGGTACCACGTCTACCAATATAATAATAACAAATATTCCCGGGTTTGATTCCTGGCATAGCTGAAAGATTTATTATTGGTGAAATTGATCTTTCCTCTTTCATACTCTGGAATTAACGATCGGGTGACTGGATGTTTTGTATTTTCTAAGGCTAAGATAATTTGTAAGTCGTGCGATGATATAATAAGTAGTTTAAGTTCACGTTAATTAACCAAAATAGTAAAAAAATAAAAATTACGAGATAATTTATTGCGGGCTTATCACGAGGAACAAAATGTAAGCCTAGGGTGCAAGCAGGACGGTGCACGGAAGGAGCATAATTATCAAATCACCAATTTTATGGGACCGAGACACGTCAATTCACCAATTTCATGGGGCCCAGATATGAACCAATTATTTGGAAACTTTTATTTGTTTCTTAAAAATGTTGTAGGCTAACGTCAACAAGGATGAGACATGTATATTATCAGTTAATATATTTTGAAAATTAAATAAAGATCAGTGACTCTAGCGGATCTTCATTACGGAAACCATTTGTCAAAAGTAAGACCTTAACTAATAATGTTGACATTCACATCACCTTAACATGAGTTCTCCAAGCCCGAGAGTCATAAAACTAATCTTAACAACTTACAAACTATTTTACTCTGGCAATAAAAAAACAAACTCGGCGTCAGAAATGTTAGTGGATGAGTAGTAAACAAGATGGACGCATAAAAATACTATATTCTTTATTATCTTACTTTAAATTGGACCATCGTCTCCTATTTCTGTAGTCTTAATTTACAGCATTAGATTCATACCAGCACCGGTGAAAATAAGGACCAAATATCAAGTCCATAAAATTCAGATTCATGTTGATGAGGATATCAGGGATCGAGTCCCAGATGGGTGTACGGAGAGTATTATTTTCCTAAATGGTTTCCCACTCTCCTTCCATGCAAACGAGGAAACAGTTCTTATAAACTCTACAGTCCTTTTCCCTAATTCATTACTGTAACTAAATGCGTATAGCCCGAACGGGTAGTAGGACTAGGTTAAAAAAAAATTCGTAAATACTAATTAAGATAATGTTTAGTGATTAATAAAAAATACATGTTTTCATTCACTTAAATTTAAAAAAGTGTAAAAAGTGTTTTGAATTATTTGAGAGAGATTAATTTTTTTAAATAATATTTAAACTATATATACCTTTTGGTACTGGCACTGTTGCATTTTCGCAACAACTATACTATTAAAAAAAATTAAAGTTAATAAGGTTGGATTCCCCCCAAATATTCCTCAATTAATTTCTACTGCGTAGTATGATGTCATCAAACGAAAACAAGTTTTTTTCTGAGATACTGGAATTTTAACGGTTGCCATGCAGGTATGTTGTGAATACGCAACGGTTCCAGTCGTGATGCCATATGTTTGGATCATTGCCACTGTATGTTTACATTGCATAGTTCATGCAATTTCTATCACGTGTCTGAAAGTTCTGTCACGTTGCTTTAGTTTTCTGTAGTTGTTATGCACGTGTGGTCGCTGTTGTACTTAAAATACGAGTTGAAGTAAGAAACTAAAGGAAGAAAACTTTTCCCAACCAACATGTAAGTAAAACTGCATCAAAATGGTTGATCAAGAAAGTATGAGTGGAGTAAATGCTGTAATAAAACAAAGTAATACAGTAATAATATGGAATTAAGTAATCAGCAATTTTGTAATATAGTAAAATATAAAAAAATGCCTTGCAATATTTTTTTCTTCTAATAATTAGTTAGGTTTTTAAACAGTTTAACATTATTGTAATTTTTTTTAAAATGAAGATTTACAAAAATACAATATTATTTAAATATTGATTCAATAATAATATTATGTATTAAAGTATGTATTTTTGATTATTATCAAAAAATTATAGGATGTTGCATAAATGCAACGCCGACAGTCCTCATGTTAATTTTTTTTAGAGCCAGCCCCCGAAGGTTAAAGTGCTTCGTTTAATTTTAGATATATTAATATTTTTTAATAATATATAGACAACATATATTTTACTAAAATATACTGAAAGATAAAATGAGATTTTTTCCCTAAACATACAAAAACTAATTAGGTTTTACAGTCCTTCCTTATTGTTTGAAAATACTAGGAATATTGTGAGATACTATTTTTGAAACTTAAAATCAAAGCTCTGAAAGTTTCTTTCATTCCTACAAAAGTTTAATGGCGGGTGAGATAATGAACCAGTTTAAATGCAAATCATTGTTCTCTACCCATTGTTAAACAAAATAGAAAGAGCCATACTTCATTTGGTTGGTACAGAGGGCCAATACGAGCTACCAACTAAACAAATTCTCTTGGTTATTCATATTTGTATGAGATAGGAAATATTACATCATAATAGGTGTTCAATTTTTAAAATTATGCTCTTCTAAACCGTTTGAGGTTCAACCAATTATTGATTTCAAGGGGGAATAATAATGTTTTCATTTATTGATAAACTCTAAGCCGTTTGTAATAGTTCACCTACACCAGTGGTCACATGGTATAATGTGTCAGGCTCACAATACACAGGATTACATATCGAGACTGGATCTCTGATTTTATGCATATGAGTAATTATAGGCGTGGTTTACACCTCCCAACTCCCAGTTAATGTAGGTGAATTTCCTCAATACTTATAATTTTTATCTGGGAATAGGAGACTCAAATCCTCGAACCCTCAAACATCACAAATTATTAGGATATTAGAGATTAGAGGATTAAAGAAAATATTGGATTTGAGACTCAAATTATTTAAAAATGTTTTTTCTCTCAAATTTTGAACTAAAATTAGTTTTATAGCTTTAAATCACCTTGCTGGTGGTTCAGACTCATTATAATCATAGGACAAACTTAACAGCCAGACCCCAGACAATTAATTTAACACTTAACTGAATGTATAAACGTTATAATTAATGGATTATAGAATACCATACCAACATTTAGTTACCATTTTATATCATTTCATTATATTTATATTTCCTCTTTTGTTCATCATTTTCCCCCAAGATTCAGATTAGAATTTGAGATTCGGGGCTTGTAGGTAAAATAAAAAATTCCTTCATCTCTAATTATTACCCCATAGATTAAGCCACTATATAACTCTTGTGCTAACCACTTCGGTGGTCACATGGTCTAAGGCGCTATTCTTTCAGTATACTAGACTGCCAATGATGAAGAGATCAGGGTTTTATCCCGGTTGGGTGTACTGAGAGTGGTTTTACTAAATAGTTTCCCTCGTTTCCTCCAAGAAAATGTGAGTGCACTTCCTCTAAATTAAACCTTCCTAATTATTAGTGTAACTAGGGCATAGGCGTATAACCTGGATGGGTAGTAAGACGTGGTGCTAAATAAAAATCTTGTATTTAGATGAGCTAAAATAATGTATCTATGACAAATTTTGTTTTATTGTTTGGGTGGTAAAGAGGTTGCTTGAATTATTTTAAAATTATTATTATTAGATGTTCTGTCTAATGACAGGTCCATTAATTCTGTCAGTGAACTTAGACCTCCAATACGCCTTGCCCTCTGTCTAATGTACTCCTTGAGCTCCCAGAATTGTATTCTTTCCTTCAAATCATCCAATATTTGAATCATCCTTATTCCTAAGATCCTCTTTGCCTCAACCTTTCCTTCTATGACATCATGTAAAAGACAGTTCCTCCTACTGTTGTGTCCAATTCAGTTGGCTTTGTACCAAAAAATCACATCCAAAATTGATATCTTCTCACACACACTTTTTAGGACTTCTTTATTAATGCACTGATTAAATATGTTCCCATTAAATATCTCATTAAAATAGATTTAGGATGATGGTTGACACTTTTAAATATAAATGGTTAAGAAAGATGTAATTTACAATAAAATCAAAATTGGTTGATTTGCATAGATGCGTAACAACAGCCACAAGTACTGCAAGTATGAATATGACCAAAAACTTCATTGTCTATGACTCATAAACCGAGGTCTTAGAGCAACCAGCTTCTAATTGAATTTATTAGTTTTCCTTATAAAACTATTTATTACGAGTAATCCCCAGGAGAAGATCGCATAAGTCAATTCTCTTGATTTCCCAAGTGATAGGGTTTTGCGGTAAAGCTCAGTCAATAAGTTTTATGACTTTTGCACAAATCTCTGTCCCAATAATTATTTTATAGAGACCTCAACCCCTCGTTTATGACCTCAGGAACCCTGCCATTAGGTAAACTTTGATATTATAATCCTGGAAGAATGTAAATGCTTTATTAAACAAAAATTAAATCAATTTAGTAGCCTATATCTTGACGACTCGCTGTCGGAAGAAGTTTCCGTTTTCTGAAATTGCGAATCTCTTTTTGAATATTTTTAAATTTAGAAATTTTGGGGTATATTTTCGGTGGATAAGTTTTATGTTTATTTTGTAATGAAAATTATTTGCTTAGAACTCTAGAAATTACTGTCAGAATAAAGCACTTCACATTTAAAATCTATATAGGTAGCGTACTTGGGATAACGTTGGTTCATTTCCTTACAATTCACCCACCTAGTTTGAATTGATGATAGCAAATTCTGATCAAATTAAAATTCCTCATCCTTTTCACTCATGTGGTTTAGTGGTCAGAGATCCCACCTTGGAGCGTTAGACATTGGTTAAAGATACTGAAGCTGTGTGGTATGAATAACAAATGTATAGCAGCGCTACTCCCATAGGTAGGTGCAAGAGAAAATACGCATCTTAGCACTTGTCCAGTCTTTAGGTATATATTAACTACGCTGATTTAATAGGGACGAGGATGTTAAAGTTTCAAAGTAAATAGACTTATGCACGCATTTTTGTTGAGGCAGATTGGAGAACCATAAAAAAACACCTTGGTTCACCAAACCGGAATCCGATCACCGATCTACCTGTCATCAAAAATACAGTCTAACATGAAAGTGACGTGTTAGAACTTGCGACCAAAATTCCGGGTCAAATGTACCATCGATAAAATTTATGAAATTTGGTACTAATCGATAGCATTATATTAAAGTTGATTTATATGCGTCTTAGTAGTACCTAAATAATGTTTAATAATTTAAAACTATAACATAATCCTACCTTCTAATACCCTCGAACATTTCTCAAAGTGAGCGGCTTATTACTAGTTTGAAACACACTCGCCTTCTGATCTTAACTTGCAGAGGTGGGGTAGGGGTGGGGGGTTACTAAATGGTTTCACAGTCTACCTCCACGTGGGTACACTTTCAATTTTAATCTTCATCTCCATCCAATTTACGTAATTAAATGTAGTAGGATTTGTTGCGCGCAGTTAAAATGTTTGTAAAATGTTAGACATTGTTCTAGTTCGTTAGGTCCAACGTTTGTAAGTCCCATACCCATGTGCGGCGACACATGTTATCTCCCACCCCGCTTCCCCAAACAACCGAGAGAACGTCTTCCTCCTCACCCCTTTCTTTGAAGTGGGTATTCAGCTACGTGGGCCGCCATCTTGGTCGCTTCTTCTTGTAACACGTGGCCTTGGCACGGTCTTTTTGATGATCTTCCGTGTCTTTGATCAAAGCGTCTTCCTTGCTCTTGCCTCCCAAGTCTGGACCACGGCCATGTGTAGCGAAGTTTGCTCTTTGACCTACTACACCCCTCTTTTCCACTACGTTCACATCCCTCCCCATACTACCCCTTCAGTTGAAATTATTCAGGCGTGGCTGTGGGATGAATTTATAGGTTCAAATGTGGGAACGTAAACGTATGTTTAGATATTTTCAAGCAGGGCACATAAACGGGGAATTGCAGCCAGTAATATTGACCCCCATACTCATCCTGTTACTTTTAGCTACGTAACGTTTGTAATAAACTATACGAAACACCATTTAAAGGACTTGGCTGGGTTCCTGAATCACGGACCACGGGCAATCTAACCGCCTCTGCAACTCGAAGTTACTTTGAGTTTGTGCAACCAAAAAAAACATACTGACGTGGCAGAAGATATCCGTAGACTAATGTGATTCCATGGAGTTCTTGTCCGTCAATAGTTCGGTTCAACAGCACGTGTCATGTTCTTCCCTCTCCCCTGCACCTCTGTTCTGCCCTGTTCCTACCAGTCGCTAATCCCACGATCAAGTATGTACAGTAGCCCCATGGCTTCTTTGGTGCTGACTGACAGCTTTAAAAAGCTACCAGACCAAATTACGTATCCCTACGCCAAACCAGATGATTTGCAAACACATGTGTTTAGCAGCTGTCACTTCTGACGGTCAAAATTTAGGTATATTCCTAAATGTTGACTGTCAGAAGTCAGCTGTGAGCTGTCAGTCAGCACCAAAGAAGCCATGGGCCTACTGTATTTTCTTTTATAGGTATGGTCGAAGGTAGCGTAGATATCTCTGATACTATATATTGGCTTGTTTTATTGTTGTGATTTGACTTTTACACTGGCTTTAGACGGCTATGGAGGCCACTATCGAGGTGAATATCATCTTGGTCGCCCTTCACGCTATTACACTTAGGACTCAGTTAACATATATTCCATTCACGGTAGGAATTACTCTCTGAAAGGTCTTTTTTCCTACCAATATCCTACTATATAGTAGATTTATGGTAGGGAAAAAGACCTTTCAGAAGTCAATTCCTACCGTGAATGGATTACGATTCTTATAATGTCTTAGGTGCGCTTCACGTTATTACTTTAGGGACATAGTTCACGTGTGGTTATTATAATATCTCATTAGCACTACACGCATGAACTTTAGGAGACCGTTCACTTATGGTCGTTATTATGTCTTTTTTGTTTATGATGTACGTTAATGTTTTCAAAAAATTTGCTAGCCGTGTTTAACGCTGCAAATGTGCACTTGGCTCAATGGCAGATTGTCTACAATGTTTACTTTCTTCTGCTCAGAAGTGCTGTCTATATTAGTTTGTACTTGTGAACATTAAAATTTCACAGTATCATTATCAATGTGTAAACGAAATTATTATTACCAAGAAGGTTGGTTTTTCCTTTTTGGGTACAGTTAAATATAAATGTGGCTAACAATCAGTACTAGTGATCCCCCATACACATCCTGTTACTTTTAAGTTAGTTAAGTTATAAAACTAAGTTTAACAACAGCAAATGACTAGACTCATAAATTATATTACATTTTTTGAAGCTACTATGTTTCATAGCCCTTTATATTTTCGGAAATAGAGACATTTTTTGCAATCGTAAACATTTTTGACATCAATACCATGATTAACCTTTACGTTTTATATGCCTCCGACCACAAAAAAGTGAATTTTACAAGTCTGTTTGTCTGTCTGTCAAAATGTATGACCCTGGGTTTTGATCCGAAATGGTTTAGTGGATTTTGTTCAAACTTTATAGTGATATGTTATATTACTATACCCGGGGAAGTTTTATTGATTTTGAACCTAGATCCTAAACTGAAAATGGTTTACTGATGAGTGATTTTTACTGATTTAATTTTTTTGGAAAATGATTTTAACGATTTAAAAAAAATGTATATTGGGAGTGTGTTTGTCATGAAAAACAAAAACCAAATTACTTGACTTTCAAGGAAAAATTTGTTTAAGTATATCTAGTTTACTAATTACTTAATTTAATAATTGGTTCAAAATTGTTATTTGGTAAGTTTTTAAATATGCTTGGTTAAATTAGTTGTTTTTCTTAATATATTAATTTAATAGTAGTTTATTGATAGTTGATTTTTTAAATTGGAAATTTTTAAAAATATCTTAACGATTGTATTCATAATTGGTATCGAGCTATTTTACATGTTAAATTATTTTGTAAGTTTATTTATATAATATTAACAAATTTATGGTTATTTTATTTGTGACAAAGTTGTTGAAGTTTGTTATTTATTAAAATGGCTCTTAAGATTTAGTTCAAAATGGGTATCTAGTATTATTTTTATTTTTACTGTTATAAATAATTTTACGGTATTGACGCTGATGAAGTAAATGATTTTTGAAAATTGAAAATTAAAAAAAGAAGCTTTGAACATATTTTTTGACTGTACAACCTGCATGAAAGATATTTGTGATGATTAACAAGAGGATAAGCTTGTTTTTCCTGAAAAAACCTAAGAGTATTTATTAAAAACGTATTTTTGAAAATTTTGTTTCAAGCTATAATAACTATTCCATACGAGAAAGTTTGTACGATTGTCTCATTCATTTTTTTTTACGATGGCAAAAGTAGCACGATGTCACGTAAGGCTTTACAGCGCGTTCTTTACAATCTAGAGAAACATTATTTTGAAATATCCTAGAATGGTTTAAAGAAAGTGTCAGACAGTGTTCTATTTCTATAGCTACTATATTGAGTAAAATCGCAGCCTGGAAACAATTTGCTACGTTCGTAAACCAATTCTTTGTTATGAGCCCCGGCTCAAGACGTCATCAATATATACCAATTTACTAAAGTTGCCGGATTGAACTTCGATTTATTTTTGTTGTATATAAAAACCTAGCTTCCTCATATTATTGGAAGTTATAACTTTTCCATCCGCACGGGCTAGTATGTGGACAAAGGCGTCAATTTCATCTTATCTGTTATTCTGGTGATGTGGAGACTAGGGATCGAATCCCACATAGGTGTACTGAGTGTGTTATTTTTTCCTGAATTAAATACCACTAGATCTCAACAGAGATTTAGGTATATTTTCTTATCGTTATCTCATTAATTTGATTAATATGAAAAAGCAGGATGGGGGGTAAGGTACGATGCAAACAATTTTATTGCCAATTATAGATCTTAATAAGGTAGGCCGTGAAAAAAGCAAGAAACAATATGTTTCTGATGAGGGAAGGTTTAAATATTTCTGGAAAGTAGAAAGAAAATTTTACTTTAAGCTTAGTGTCATCAGTACCACTTGGAATCAAACCAAAGCCTCCTAACATTTGTTATTTTATTTATTTGAGGTATTTAACGTGCACCTTTTGGAACAACTGATTATGTTAGCACACGTAAATTCCTATGAGCGAGAGTGAAAGGAACCATCAATTTGGCCAGTAAAGTTATTTTCGCATACCTTACAGAATTATTTTACATGCCACAAATGGTATGAGACTAACGGCTTTACTTCCCCTCCGAAGGAAGTTGTGCTACAAATTTGTATCGCTCAAGAAAAAACCGTCAACATAGGCTGGGTTTGATTGAACCCATGAACATTGGGTCCTGAGGCTAGCACTTTACCCAAAGACCACTGTGGTCAATCATAATTTTTGTAGACCACTTTGACTCAGGAACAAACAGTTTCAGACTATTAAGTCAGGTGAGTCAACAGCCAGTCCACCTGCATCGGTGGCTTGAAGGGGGGAAACCTCCATAAGCATCCTTACAAATTAACTAACTAATTAACTAACTTAAATTAGGTTAGGTTAGGTTATATGTGAACTTGATTAAAGGAGGGGAAGAAGAGTTGAAGATGTTAGAGTTAAAAATTCGTGAGAGACTCAAAGTCGTAAGCTATTCATTTTTCTTGTCCAGTAAATGAGCTGAGAAAAACAAGCGCACGGGATGGGACCAATAAAAGAATTTTTACTTAATAATACCTTATAAATATTTGAGTGCACGAGATGGGATAAATTCAGGTAGACATTTCCTAGTACACGAGATGGGCATGAGCCAGTAAGAGGAGATGCTAACTAAAAAATAAACAATCAGCCAGTCTAAATAAAGATTACTCATTTCACAAGATTGACTTTAACCAAATTATTAAGTAACACGTCCACCAACATCAAACCTAGTTAGGTATTACTACAAATAGACTGATACCTTATTTTAAGCAGTAGCGCATTCGTTTACCGAATTCCATTTCTAGCATAGCCAAAAAATGTTTCATTGGATAAACCGTGGCTTCTTGTTTAGTTGTGATTAACGTACTACTTAAGGAATGGGTGTTATGTATGTTTTATAATTTAGTCCAAACTATTTTGTAAGTCGTGTGCAGATACGATCAATCGGTTCAGACATCATCGTTAAATACTTCAAATAAATAAATATTTAAATGTGTTTAGCGTATTACTACTGTCTGGTCCATCCACACATTATAATGATACCGGATTTTATTGTGATATTTTCCCCGCGAATGGACATCAATTATAACGACTTTTATTTTTATTGCGATATTTGACCCACGTATGGGCATCAGTTATAATGATGGGTGACCTAGTGGTCTAGGAGTAAGGTGTCAGACTTCTGTGCTGGGGGTCCAGAGTTCAATCCTCGGTCCCAGCACAGATTTATCTGATTTCAAAACCTTTCCTTCATCTCTGACCAGACGTGTATTAATCACAACTTGTGGATGTGGGGAATGCTAGGCCTCCACCGTGGTTCGGATTCCACGTTAAACTGTAGGTCCTCACAATCACCCTGCCATTACACATTAGCGTAAATGCGTATAACCCGAACGGGTAGTAAGACGTGGTACTACTACTACTACTAATAATAATAATAATAATGATATTGGACTGTACATGATGGTGTCGCGGATATGGATCCGTGTATGCCTTACGGTAAGGAGTTTGTCTAACGATACCTGGTTTTTTGATAATGACGATGAGTGCATGCCTTGCTGCGCACTTGTTGCATAGCCAAAAAATGTTTCATTGGATAAACCGTGGCTTCTTGTTTAGTTGTGATTAACGTACTACTTAAGGAATGGGTGTTATGTATGTTTTATAATTTAGTCCAAACTATTTTGTAAGTCGTGTGCAGATACGATCAATCGGTTCAGACATCATCGTTAAATACTTCAAATAAATAAATATTTAAATGTGTTTAGCGTATTACTACTGTCTGGTCCATCCACACATTATAATGATACCGGATTTTATTGTGATATTTTCCCCGCGAATGGACATCAATTATAACGACTTTTATTTTTATTGCGATATTTGACCCACGTATGGGCATCAGTTATAATGATGGGTGACCTAGTGGTCTAGGAGTAAGGTGTCAGACTTCTGTGCTGGGGGTCCAGAGTTCAATCCTCGGTCCCAGCACAGATTTATCTGATTTCAAAACCTTTCCTTCATCTCTGACCAGACGTGTATTAATCACAACTTGTGGATGTGGGGAATGCTAGGCCTCCACCGTGGTTCGGATTCCACGTTAAACTGTAGGTCCTCACAATCACCCTGCCATTACACATTAGCGTAAATGCGTATAACCCGAACGGGTAGTAAGACGTGGTACTACTACTACTACTAATAATAATAATAATAATGATATTGGACTGTACATGATGGTGTCGCGGATATGGATCCGTGTATGCCTTACGGTAAGGAGTTTGTCTAACGATACCTGGTTTTTTGATAATGACGATGAGTGCATGCCTTGCTGCGCACTTGTAAACGGTTCTGTGATCTGATTATATGTAATTCTTATGAAATTAGTAAAACTTTTAATGTTGCACATGATTTATTTAGATGATTACACTTTCGGTACTGTAGATTTGATATTAAAGTGATGTAGTTTTTGTGTGATAATACTATTTTTGTGTGTCAAGATAGCTATGTTCTGTGTTCTGAGTACGGTGTATTGTGTACTATTTTTCTGTCTATCACTATCTAATATTATGTGCACAAGCTGCTTATATATGACCTACCCCTTGCTTCTTGGACCCCTTGTCATCAGTGTTAAAACCAACTAATAGGAGAACTCTTGGCAACCTGATGTTGTGAAGACTAGCTTCCTTATGGGTAAAGGAAGCCAGCATGTCACATGATTTTCAAAATACCACGAAGTTTGTCTTTAAAAAAAATTAAAACGTATTTTATTTAAATTACTTCTGAAAACATGTGATTCTCCATGGAATAAGTATTAAAAGGAAGCTTTACATTAAGTTCTTTAAAGAAAAATACACTTCATCCATGACTTTTTGAATAAATGAGAGGGGTACAAAACAATATAATTACAACATTAAGATGTTAAGGGATGAGGAAGGTGGAATTTAACATAAGATGTAACCGAATTATCTTCATGGGGGGAAGAATGGTAAACTATTTAGTAAAATGATATCACCATTCTACCCGACCAATATTTCAGCCCCAACCTATACGATAACGCTAACACCAGACTATACGAGTTTAATGTTTATTTCGCGTGAACGTTTTTCAACCAATGAGGGCTACTTATTAATTGTTACTGTCCACCACATCAATTATATTTTGTAAGTGGTGAGCATTATTTAATAAAACACGGTTGGGACACCCATATCAAATCTTTTTGCTTTATAATAATTTATCATACTAACCGCTCTCTTCTCAACCAGTATAATATTTTTGTCATGTTTTAATACGAGGAAGATTCTTGAGGTAAATATATCAAACTGGTGTTTTTTTTAAATTCCATTTCAATTACACTGAAATCCAACTTTGGCGGGCACATAATCTAAGGCGTCACTCTCGTAATAAACTATACTGAAGATGACGGGGAGACAGGGGTTCAAACCTGGTCGGATGAAGACCTATTGGGAGAGATTTTTACTTAATGGCTTTCATTTCACTCTACTAAAATGCGGGTACCTTTCCTCTAAAGTCAACCTTACTCATCCATAGTACACTAGAGTAATTAGTAAATATGCGTGTAGCCCCATAGGGTAGTAAGACGCTGTGTAAAAATAAATTAAAACAGGGGGAGACAAATTTAATCATACGTGATATTTCAAAATTGAATTCTAGATTGTTAATGTTTACGATTTATGGAAAGTGAAAGCGTCTATCGGCTAGACACGTCCACTGTTCAGATAAATCACCCATAGTTCAACAAAGGTTTAACGTCGGAAGCACACTACTTCCTACTATTCTACTGAATTTACACATAGTGACAAGGGGAGATTATAGTTTTAAAATATGTATTTGTTAAAAGAATACTCAATCAATAATTTAGGAAATGTAGCTTAAAATATTAACAAGGTAACGTCATTGGTGAATACGCCAAAGTCCATGCCTTCATTTTACTGACTTCACTTAAAATATATACTCCTTTCATAATAAAATATAGGATTTCACATACTCTCTTCACTCTATGACGTTTGATAAAATATATACGATTTAAATACTCCCTTGAGTTAAAACTTTCTAAATTTCCTATTAATTACCGATATAAATACATTTTCTTAATTATTTATTTGTGAAACAGTTTCAAATCTGTACTTTTATGTTATATTGCAATGTATTTAAGAGTTTTCACCAGTTAGTCTGTCTATCTATGCAGGCCTACAGTTCTAACCGTTTTGAAACAAATTTGGTAAGAATATAAGATCATCAAGATAGGGACGAACAAGTTTTGTTTACATTATACACCTTTCAGACACTAGCTCTAAAAAAATAAACCACAACATACAGCTCTCAATGAGCAAAATGTTTTAACTAACTCAAGTCACACTTGGATATTTTACGAGTTTTTTGATAAAAGAAAACACCACACTAGTTTTTTTGCGTTCTTTTACCTGCTATAAATAAAGGTAATTTATTAATATTAGACTGTGTATACTTAACCAGAGCCTCTGTGATGGGCACGACCAAAATCTATATAATATTTAAAAAGTGAAACTATTACTTTCGGCAATACTCACCGGAATCTTACCCGACCGATTTTCATACACCAAGGATGTACCCAACAATTTTGAAAATATCCAAAAGTAAAGACACGATTTCAGAAAGTGATCATTTATGTTTTGACATCAATTTATTGAGTCATATCATACTGATTTTTAATTTAATTCTTTTTATAATAAAATAATTTACTTAGAATATTATCATATTATTAAAGTGTAACCATTATTTTTTAATAGAAAAGCCACAATCTACTGTCTAATTTACGTTAGTCGGTGAATTTGTAAATGCTATTAAAGAGAGGGTTCCTGGTGTTGAAATAAAAAGTGAATAAGGTCACTTGAAACAGGTTTTAAGCTCTAAATCACAAAACGTATGAACTGGGACTTAGTACAAACCTTGAAATTTGTACTAGCAACGAAATTTAACTTAAGTTATTTTTTATCTGGGGACCACTCATTTATTTACAAACTATAACGCCATTTGAAATTTATCTGGGGACCACTCATTTATTTACAAATTATAACGCCATTAAAGACAACAATTTTGCAAGTTGAAGTTGTTTGGTTTCCTCACTGGTGATATTAAAATGTATCTTAAAATTACCAAGCACATATTTTCATGGTTTACTAAACTAGAATTAGAAATAAACATAATGCAATAGTGAAAAACTGGTTTCTCCTGTAGTGTTTACAGTAGTGGACATAGACGGTTCTAGCTCCCCCGTCTGGACCCGATGACGTCTGTTCCGCAAGTGAACACAAACGAGAAGTCATCTGCTTCTACCACAAGGAAGGAAAAAATATTTTGAATTTATGAGTTGTGCATGGGAATCACATTAAAGGACACCGAGAACTTCATGATCATTTATAAAGATTTATTAATGGTACAAAAAAAATTAGCAGACCCAGTTAAAGGAAAAACAAATTGGCTGAAAATCGAGAACAAATAACTTTAAATATATTTATCTAAAGCTCTTATTATTGGTTAGTAA
This sequence comes from Timema californicum, assembly GCA_902141385.1. Classification (NCBI taxonomy): domain Eukaryota; kingdom Metazoa; phylum Arthropoda; class Insecta; order Phasmatodea; family Timematidae; genus Timema; species Timema californicum. Next base: position 152,299 of record CABFOW010000885.1, on the reverse strand, counting down.
ATTTTTAAAATAATCAAATTATGCAATGTATATTGAGTGTTCATATTATTTAATTAAATTTGGTCTGTACTTTACATTTATAATAATTATAATTGACACCCTTTGTATAGTAATATAGTTACTAAATAATCTACGTTCAAGACGATAAATACAAACATTTACACTGTTGATAGGATTTTTTAAATCTACATTTTGTGAGTTTGAAAGAAAGCTATATCGACCAAACGGGCATAACCACTATCGATAATAGTGCCAACATTTGCTGATAGATGGCATCATATGCACAGCACAACAAACCCTTACACCGTTAATCTCAGTTTTATAGACAGGATTTACTACTTATTAATTCAAGTAGCTCCTTATTTGTCCTCGACAGTATTAGTTGACCACGTTCCAGACCCACTGCTTCACATAAATATTTTGGAGGCGTCGGGAATCAAACCCGATACTTACGGATCTGTATCAAGGAACTATGACCACAAGACCACAGAGGCGGATAGGAATATCTAATATTAATCGTATTTAAATGATAGCTTAAATATCTAGTTGTGCGCTTTGGTGGCCGCATGTTATAAGCCTTTAAGCATAGTTCTAGAAATAGACTAGACTGCCTATGACGGCGATATCATGGTTCAAATCCTGGTCAAGTGCATGAGTTGCACTAAAGGTGGTTTTTCTTAAATAGTTTTTGACTTTCCCTCCATGAAATTGAGTGTACACTTCGTCTATATTCAACCTTCCTCGTCTCTAACACATTAATGTGATTAGCACATAGGTGTATAGCCCAAACGGGTAGTAATATATGGCGTTAAACAATATGTTTATAGCAAAATTGAAGGTGTACGAAACCACAACACTGAATAATAGTTCATAATGTATGTGATTCATCCGTACATTTCGAAATGAAGTGTTTAATTAAGCAACCCCTAACTGATTCTCTGATAGCCCTGGTAAAATAATGTTGACAACCATGTAGTGTGACATCATGTTTAAATATTTGAAAGACGTAATATAATTTTAAATTAGTTTGTACAATATTTATTCTTTCTATGCGATTAATATTTTTTGTTAATACAGCAATTACTTGTATGTACATTTTCAAGTCCACCCAGAATGGTAATGGTCCTATATGTTCCTATACCATAGTGTAATAATTCATGGTAGGCTTTTTATTATACAGGGTGTAGAGCGTACATACAATTAGTAGTCTTTCGTTTTCCATGTTTTCTGGTTTTGGAGTTAGCCACATAGCTCGCCGCTTGGTTTGAATTGTCAAACTCTGAATATAATGTAAGGATAAAGTTAATAATCCTGAGATTCACACCTCAAAATTTCCCTAGCCAATAAATACTGCAGAATTTAAGATTTTTCCCCCTTGGCTTTGGAGATAACTCAAATGGTGGTTAAGTTGTTTAAGCTCACAAACGTATGTAATAAAAGTTTAATTTCACGCTCTTTGGCTTTCTATGATAGGGATGAAATGTTTCAGATTAATGTGTTTTAAAATAACTTGTTACCAGCAGATAATAATGGACCTAAGGCATTAGGGTCTCAATATGGGTAAAAGTAATAAAAAAAGGCAAAGGTTCACATCTTCAGGTATTCCTATGTACTTATGACAAGTTTCTTGGTCTTGAAGTTTCAGCGTTTACACACACCTAGGAATACAATTTTATTTATATAATTATTTCTTTTTGATTGTGCCTTTTAGTGGGAGAAGTAATCTATTTGTATAAATATTTATCAATATAAATGTAAGATCAAATCAAATATACAAAGGGGTCCAAAAATGTACTCACTGTTTGATAGTCCATATATTCTAAAAAATTTAACTTGCAGGTACAATTTTTGGCACTGAGAGAGATTTATGGTATATGTTCAAAATGACCACCAGCAGCGTCTAAACAACGTCGATGGCGCCGAACTGCAGACCGAACTACGAGTGTCAGTGTATCTGGCGTAATGGCAGCACATGACGCTACGATTGTTTCACGTAGCTCGTTGATTGTAGCTGGTTTTTGTCGATACACGTCATCCTTGATGGTCCCCCACAGGTAGAAGTCCAGAATTGTCAAATCAGGAGACTGAGGTGGGTACTCAAAAGCACCTCTGCGACCTACCCACCGTCCGGTTAGAGTGTCATCCAAGTACGACCTGACATATCGATGGTAGTGAATTGGGGCTCCATCTTGTTACATGTAAAACATTTTATCGCCATACAGGGTTTGGATGGCGGGCAAAATCCTTGTCTGAAGCATATCAAGATACACCTGACCAGTTATAATAACCTCGAAGAAGAAGGGACCAATCAAACCACGCGATGACAGACCATACCACACATAAAGCCCCGGTATATTCACTACCTTGTCCACATGAACGTGAGGAGTTTCAAAAGCCCAGTAGGCACACTTGTGGCGGTTCACAGTACCATTAAGTCTGAATTGTGCCTCGTTAGTCTACAAAAATTGCCCTGCAAATTTCTCATCCTCGCCAACCATGTACTCAAACCACTCACAGTATTCCATCCTTAGATCCGGGTATCCTTGTTAATCTATCGAAGGATGGAATACTGTAAGTGGTTTGAGTACATGGTTGACGAAGATGACCCATATCCGCACGTCATTTCGTTTCGAAATTATTGATTTACAAACAGTGAGAACCTTTTTTTGGACCCCTTTGTAGATATGGGACATGTGCAGTTTTTATTCGTCAAAGAAACACGATTTACCTAAGGTACTAATGTGAATACGAAACAACCAACCAAACTATCGTTTCTCTCTGGATTTAAAAGGTAAATGTATGCTGTAATAATTACTCTTTGGACTTGCACTTGATTTGGAGATCAAGTAAGACCGAGTGGAGAAGTTAATGGTTGATAGTGTGGTTTAAGACATGATATGTGAATACCCTCAGTTTTATTGGGCTTCGACAGGAAAAAAATATATCCTATATCCATACTGAGATTATAAGGAACACACGAGGGAAAGACTGTCTAAGAATGCTCAACTATTTTTGAGTTTATCGGGAACATACAAAAAAAACCAACAAACAAATCTACTTGCAAACGGACGTCTTTATATAACTGATATATGAGATATAAATGGTAATGGTAGAATATGATAGCAGTGTCTCAGAATATATTAGTTGGTGAGTCATATAAAAATATAATCGTGTTTTTAAAGTTTATGAACATTATTTAGTATTATATGATAAGCCCTACTAATTTTTTTTAACCTAACTAATATAATTACCGTTTATTATACACATTACAAAGTTTGGCCTTTCATTAAAATTGGGTTCGACTATTATTTACGAAACAAACATAGCATCTTACACTCATGTAAAAACCAATATTAACACCCTACAGTTTCATTTCCTCTTTCAACCCCCTTCACATCCCAATGGTGTGACAGTACGAGGTCATTATGTCTCAAGGGTAGTTTAAGGGTCGTACTATGTATTCTACATTGCTTAAGGGCGTGGTAACAAGTTTCGCGGTTTTCTTCTAGTGGGGGTGTGAAAACCAGGAGGGAAAATAAGAAAAAGGAGGGGAGGAAATTACACTAATGTTTAAAAGGCAACAAGCCAAGCTGGTTCATTCCATCTCTCGTGAAGACAGCCACTAAACCCTCCTCCCTCCCTCCAACTACTTTTTAGAAACTCGTGCATTGTGGGAAGATTCCAAATGGCATTCAGACGACATGGAGGAAGAATAAGGGATGGTGAGATTTCTTACAACCCATATCAAGATAATGTTTTACGCATGAATTATACATTAAGGTTCTAAACTACACCCTTACAATATGGTCTTGAATATAATGAGGTAACAAAATTTAGATCTATTTTATTATGTTTGGTTTGGGTTTAAAGGTTATATTGTGTGGTACAAGTAACGTGACCCATTTTACGTTTCTAGCACTACATTAACTGTCATTTTCTACTAGGAATCTCCTACTCCTTTAAAAAAAATATTCAAATACCCTTTTTTTTAATAAATTTTGTTTCTGAAGAGTGATTAATCTACCTAGGATTTTAATTGAAAACTACCATATTTTTATAGTCCACACTGGCGGTCACAAGGCTTAAGGAACAAAGCTCACAATATACGGGCTGGCTCACAGCTCTCAAGTATTAATTCACATCTGACTTGAGTTCCGTTGACGAAGAACTCAAGGCTCGAGTCCTGATCAGGTGAGCTAAGGGTAGCTTTCCATATGGATCTCTCCTTATTTGTTTTATCACCACGTCTTACTACCCGCTCGGGTTGTATGTATATGTACTAACTACGCTAGTGGGTTAAGGATGAGTAAGGTTGAACTCAAAGAAAGTGTACTCACATCAGTGTGTAGGGAGAGTGGAAAACTATTTTGGAAAAACCACCTTCAGTACACCCGACTGGGATTCGAACCCAAATCTTTCCATCATAGGTTGTCTAGTCTATTGTAAGAGGGTGAGAGGAACATCTTTGATACTTAGATCATGCGGCCACCGAAGCGGGTTCTTTCACTATTGTTTTCCTTTCCTTTATCCCCGCTAATTAGAGTGCATTTCCTTACATTTACCCCTCCTCCTCATAGATACCCCTTTAGAAAGTCGTTGTAAGTCCATTATACGTAACTAAATAAATAAAAACACACAGCGTCACAATTAATTTCTTAAATCATTCATTGGTGGATATGAGCACAGAGGATTCCGTCTTGTAAATTTTAATATGCTGTGGCATGTTGTTAGCGTATAATTAGTGACAGGATGCATTCAGGTGATATCTTCCTGAATGGCTCTATACTTTTCCTCCACGCAAATGCGGGTGTATTTACTCTTAATGCTTATTCATATAAATTTGCGGGTAGCCCAGAAGGGAATAAGACGCGGTGAAAAAGGAAAACAAAAGTGGTAAAAACAACCATCAGTGAACATGGTTGGGAGTTTAACTCCGGCTTTGGGATATAAGATAGTTGCATAAAATTATGATCAATAATACCACAAACTGCTTCAAAGGCCACGTGGTCTGACGCGATACTTTCGCAGGTAGCTATACTGCATGTGACAGAGAGATCAAGAATCGAATCTTGGTCAGGTATACTGTGTTTTTCAAAATGGTTTTCCAACATGCCTCCCCGCAAATGAGAGTACACTTGCTATAAATACAACCCCTCTAGATCCTAAAACCATAAGCGTAATTAGTACATAATAATAATAATAATAATACTATCAGTATTACTGTGTATATCTAGTCCTATTACCCCTTAATCTAATGCAAACCGATTCCCCCGTTCCCTTTCACTGAAGGTAAGCTAGATACATGGCCTTTGTAAATAATTCGTCCAGCAACCCCTCCCAGTCAGGAGGGAATATCGTGTTTAGTTGGCGAGGGACCATCACGGAGACGGCACGAACATATCTCACGGCAGAAGGAAGACACCTTCAGGGGTGTCATACTGGGGGGTAGGGGGGGAGTGTAGTGGGTTCATGGGGGTGTCACTCCTCTCCCTAAAATGTTTGGAAAGAGCTTGAAAGCTGGGAATTTTGTAGAGAGTTCAGATCTTAAATTGGGAAATTTTAGATTTCCTTTGTATCACAGTACTTTCGATTATTTAAGTTCTTTACCACTGACTTGTGAGACAAATTTTAAACTCTTCAACTCTCAATCCCCACTTTTCAAAAGTTCCCAACTTAATAACCCCTAAAACATTGAAAGGATATACCCTTTTTTTAGTAGTGTGTATATTTATTTATTTATTTGAGGTATTCAACGTGCACTTTCTGAACAAACTGATTAAATCAACAAACGTCTTTTAAACTAATTATATCAACACACGTCTTATAAACAAATTTTTATCTAGTACAGACACAGCATCCAGCCCCCCCAGGCCGATAGTTAATCACTTTGAAACGAGAAACCTTAATTTAAACCAATGATACCTCTTTTTTGGCCATGATGGAAATCGAAATTGGAAACCTTAGCTCAGTAAACACACACTCTACCAGCTGCACTGAAGTGTCGGACTTAGATTGCATTTAAAGCTTAGTTAATCAAGTTGGCTAGAAGGTCCGTTGTCACTGCTTACTAACTTTACTATCCTACTAGACACTAGTGGCCTTCAGAAGCTTAGGCAATGTTTTAAGTTGATCACCTGCTAAGTCACGGATTTTTTACGAGATGGTTTTCCTATAAGCAATAATAGTGATTGTCAAATCAAATAACACTTGTAACATGAACAATCCTTCATTAATTAATATAACTTAAAAAATACAGTTGTCTAAAACCTAGATTAAAGACCCAATTATCACCTCAAATTTTAAAATTTCTCAGAGGGAGAATCCTCTGGCCTTCCTATTAACCGGGGGGTTAATCGATACCGTCAACCCCCCCCCCC
>CABFOW010000885.1:141195-145897 GCA_902141385.1 Timema californicum | reverse complement strand
TTGCCCTTGTCACTAAGACACCTGGACTTTTTTTTTAATTTCAGAAATCCTAGAGTTGGAAAATTCACTGTCTCACCTCCTCCTCCAAATATATTTTATGCGATGCTCCTAGATATCTTGACTATCTAATGCTGATTGCTACTGACGAACGATCCTCTACCACACCCCTCTCTAAAGATACACAGCACCCGCATCGGTGATCACGCGGGTTTAAGCCGTCAATATCGAAATAGGCTGGATTGTCGGTGGCAAATAGGATTGGGTTCGATTTACGGGTTGCGTGTACTGAGGGAAGCTTTTGTTCCCCTTAATGGTTTACAACCCTACCTTCACGCTAATGTGAATATATTTCCTGTATATTCTGCCAGCCTCCTCACAATCGCATTAGTGTAAATATGTATATATCTGGGACAGAACACAAAAGCTCCTTCATAGAAACTTGAAGAAAGCTTATTAAGCGCGAGAGGATGTTTGGCTCATCTTTAATCATTCTACCCCCCCTGCCAGTGTTCATTCGTTGTTTCTCAAACAACTTCAGGACGATAGATATATCCTCTAAAATATTTTAATTTTTATATACTTTTTATTTTATTATCAATTTTTATTTATATTTTACATAAAATATCCACTCAGCCACACATTTATATCAACATAAAATATCAGAATTCTTCATTTTTATCAGAGAATTTAGAATGGCTGTACAGTAGTGTCTCATTAATCCGAACTACGATAGTCCAAAAATCTGGTTAATCCGAACAAAACTGGAAGAAAAAACCAATTTAATTTTTAAACAAAATTTATGGTAACTGTACAAATTTGCAAAAAGAAACAATGTATAAATTCACTAAGTTTGTTTTGATTTCAAAAATGATGAAAATAGCATATTCTAGAGTACTTACAAAGATTATTTATTTATGTATTTGGCGTTTTCATAAAATCAGTAGTTCTCTTTTGGCGTAGTGAAGTGAACCTGTTACCCCACCCCACCTCCATATCACAGCGCTCGTGAATAGAACACAAGTAAACACGCCCAATAGACCTTAAAGTGAATTTTTATTTACATTATAGGAAAGATTTTTATTAATCCAGAAATCTTGTAATCCGAATTAGTAATCCCAAATAGTTCATATTAACGAGACTCTACTGTATATTCATTTGTCTATCAATATGTATAACACCATTATTTAAGTTATATTTTTTTAGTCTTAAAATACAATCGATATTTGTAGTTAATTTCAAGAGTAAAATATAAAAGTAAAATTTGATAATTGCTAATCTTGAAAATAGGTAAAAAAAACTATAGTGAAATGTAGATACACAAACATACTAAATTTGTTCATAGTCATACCCCCCCTCCCCCCGCCCAATCCAGGCTAAATACATGAGGTAGGGACGATTTAAAAGAAATGTACCTGTACTTGCGTGGCGAGAGGGTTGGAAGTTATTTAGTAAAAACACCTGCAATACACTCGGCTGGTGTTCTAACCCGGAACTTACCGTTACTAAAATAACAGCCAGTATGACAACAGTTGAGGGTTTCTACAAATAAAGCCACACCTATACGCACACCCAAACGAAATTAAACACAACTGACACAAATAAAAAATATATAAAAAATGAAACGAGCTCGATAAACTAACTTGTTCATCAGATTGGGGATTAATCCGCATGTAGCTGACTAATTACTCGAATCCAAACCACTACCACAATTCCACCCCACACCCCGTTCTAGCCTTCTCCCAAAACTAACCCTCACCACATCAAAGTCAAATCGTACTCAAATTCCACTGAAGTGGGGGAGCGGGAAAAGCGTATCACAAAAATCCCAGTCGGTTTTCACAGTCAGATTAATCTCTTGGAAAAACACAATAGAACGGGTTGTTCAACTTTATAACATTTCTCATAGAAAATAGAAATAATACCATCAGCAACAAAAAGTGAGACTAAATGATGCAATTATTTTGGATTTCTTTTTTTAGGTGTAGATATTTTAAATGTGGGTAAAGTATATTGTACTTATTATTCAATTCTTTTGTAATACAGGGTCTTCGTAAAAGGTTTCCTGGATTCCATAATTATTCATCTTCCAAAATATTTGACGGATTTAAGTGTTTTTCTTTCTAGATACACGATTATTATTTCAATTTAATTTAATTATAATATATTATTAAATTATTTCGATATAAAACAGAAGAAATGATAACAATTTAAACAATTTTGCCACAACATATTTAAAAAATACTATAAATTAGAAATTAATGATTTTAAGATTTTAAAATTTCACTGATATCAATCTCTTTATTTTAAAGTGAAGAATAAAGAAGACCACAACGGTATGCAATTTCAAGTTGGAGTGCAATAATGTATTTAATATTCCGGTTAATCAGTTCTTAAGCTCTACTTTAAGTCCTAATCTGCGGAACATAATTACTTCGGTTAGCTTCAGTGGTGGTAGGAAGCGCTTATTAGGGCCTAAGTATTCGGACCTCTATGGGATTAACTCTTTAGAGCATTTACCAAATACCTCATTTAAAAATAGCTACTACCAGCTTCAGTGGCTGAATGGTCTAAGGCGTCACTCCCTTATTTAACTGGCCTGCTGATGTTGGGGAGATCAGAGTTCGAATCCCGGTTGGATCTAATTAAGGGTGGATTTTACTGAGGCTATGTGTACACAGTCGACCAACTGTCTCAACACTTTTTCGTCTTTACAAGGTGTTCAATAAATTTGAATGAGAGTGTGTACACGCGACAAAACTGTGTTTCAGCAGTTGAAAAGGGCTGTGGAGGGCCACAACATTGCGACGACTTTTTTTGTCTTACGATTAGGATGCACCTAGTTCTAACAAACGGAGCCGTATACACCGGCGGCAATTCTGTCGTCGCTCACCAGATTGTGCTTGGAGCAACCGATGACTTCAGTCTAGTTTTGGAACAAGTCCCACATACAGCGCCTATCTATCGTTCGATTGTGCTCCTTCCCCGATTGGTGCTCTGCCGAAAAATTTACACTCCAACTAGAGCCAAAAGCTCATCAAAACAGGAAACATTAATTCTGTAGTAGAAAAAAACTTACCGGAATAGTTACTATAAAGCTCAAAACTTGTATAAAACTTTCCAAGTTCTTTCACTGTAAATGGGATGTACTCAACATTGACGTTCGTGTCGTCATCGTTTCCTATTGCTATAAGAGCAAAAATAGCACCTACTTCTACTACGTCCATGATGATAATGGATGTAATATAATTTTATGGAACTTTTGTTTTTACTGGCAACAAATATGTGCCCTGTGAACACACAGACCAACGACGTGTCTGTTTCGTCGTTCATCGGTTGCTGTGCAGCTGCTAGCCAGAAAGGTAACGACAAAAAAGTGTTTGGACAATTTGTTGCCTGTGTACACATGACCTAAATGTATTACCAATTTCCTTCCACGCAAATTCACGTAGATTACATCTAAAATGCTTCCTACCTCATTTCCACAGGATTAGTTATCATATATGCATATAAAGTGAACAGGTAGTAAGATGCGGTGCTATATATAAAAATATCTACAATGTGGGGTAGAAACTGTTGACACAATTAACAGAGCTATATAATCACTATTTTAACTACTAAATGCTTCCAATTAAACCCCAAATAACAACCAAAGATTGTTAATTATCATCACACATTTACTTTTTTTAAACAATGTCGTTAAGATGGCCATCATTATATGCAATATATTTTTGTATGCGCTCCTCAAAATTTGACATAACTTTGTGCAATGTCTCTTGTTGAATGGCTTTAACTTCTTCCACAAAATTTTGTTTAAGTTCTTTAATGGTTTTGGGGCTAGTCATGTAGGCATGACTTTTTAGCATGCCCCAAAAGAAAAAGTACAAAGCTCCTATATCAGGTGAACGTGGGGGCCAGGAGATGTCCCCAAATCGTAAAGCGAGGTGGCCATGAAACATTTTGTGAAGCACCTCCAGTGATGTTCGGGATGTGTGGTTCAAATCTCTATCTTGCTGGAATCAAATGTTGTTGGTATCCATGTACTTGCGTTGCAGTTCCGTGGTCAGGTCAGACAAGTTGAAAATCAATGGAGGTGGTTCACGAAACGTTTCCTTGGCACCTAGTTTCACGATTTGGGGACATAGACTGGCCACCACGATCACCAGACTTAACAGATCCGGACTTTTCCTTGTGGGGCATGTTAAAGAGTCATACTTACGTGAAACTCCCAAGAACAGTTCAGCAACTTAAATATAATACTGTGGAGGAAGTTAAAGAAATTCAACAAGACACATTGCACAAAGTCATGCAAAGTTTCGAGGAGTGCATACAGATATATAATGTATATAATGGTAGCCATATTAAATACATTGTTTAAAATAAATGAGTAATTCAAGTTTATGTAGAAAGAAGTATTGTTTTTATTTTAAGTTTAATTTTAAGCATTTAGTAGTTATAGTAAAGATATAGGGTTTCAAATGTGTCAACACTTTCTGCTCCATCCTGTATACATAGTTACTAAAATTAATAAATGTGTAATTTATTACACAGCAAGTGCGCGTACAACTTTTCAGTCAAAAATAAATATTATCAGCTTAAATAAAATATTTATATATATTTTCCTGATGGTTTTTAATGCTCTTTTAAAAACTCAATAAAGAATAAAATTAAAGTTTGTTGCATGCAACTCTAATTTCAGTTGTAT
>CABFOW010000885.1:106195-136195 GCA_902141385.1 Timema californicum | reverse complement strand
AGTTGATCCCATTGCAGACCCGCTGCGCCACAGAAAATTTTGGAAGGGCCGGGAATCGAACCTGGAACGTCTGGTTCTGTATGCAGAAACTCTGACCATTAGCCCATAGAGGTGATCATGTTTTACCATAGTGATCGTTTTTATACATATAATGTATTTTTATTTTATGTTCGGATTGTTTTTTTTTTATATAAAGATAAGATATTAAACTCAGATCTTCACGTCCTCGGCAGTCTAGTCTATTGTGAGAGTGATACTCTAGACCAGAGCTGGTCAACCTTTTTCAAGATAGGGCCATTACATTTTTAGAAATAATTTGACGTGCATCTGTAACCTACATCCCCCCCACTCCTTTTCCCCTGCCAAATTTCTACATATCACATTTGATTACGGTTTAGGAAAATAATATTGATCTGCTCTTTTTTTATGAACAATTATTAAATAACTAAAAAATCAGATTATTTTACGGGATTTTATAAAATAATAGAACCCATATAAGTGTAAATTAGTTGTTTGACTAAGAATTTATAATCACTCACATTTTATAATTATAGCAACAAACTTTTTCTTCATTAGAAATTAATAATATAATTAAAGTGAACTTTACATATCCATACCTCGCTCCCGGCACAGATTTATCAAATCACCAAACCCTTCCTTCACCTCTGACAAGACATATTGTGAATGTGGGTAATGCCAGGCCTCCACCGTGGATCGGATTCCACGTTAAACTGTAGGTCCTCCATTTCATCTCACAATCACCCTACCATTACACATTAGCGTAAGTGCGTATAACCCGAACGGGTAGTAAGACGCGGTGCTGCTGCTGCTAATAATAATAATAATAATAATAATAATAATAATAATAATAATAATAATGATACATATCTATACAATACTAACGTGACTTTTGAACTTGATTATCCCTTAACAATTTATAAATGTTAGGTTTAATTTTTGACGTACACAAAATAAACATTTTAGCAAGATGTGAATCTGTAATAGTTGAACGAAATTTATTTCTAATAACATTCATAGAAGAAAATGTTTGCTCAATATATACGCGGAACCGCATTTACACATAAATCTTAAAGCAAGATCGTGAAGCTCAGGAAATTGTTCTTTTGGTATGTATTTTCGAAATTCAATCAGATTTGGAACACTGGGTGATGTACAATATTCTTTAAACTCAGAACAAAGTCCAGATTCCAGTCCAAAGTCTGGATTTCTAATATCTCGATTTGTAGGGATAGGGAATATTTATCTATATCAAACTCTGAAAGACAAAATGGATTTATAATAAGTTTAATTTACTCTTTTCAGATGAAAAAAAATAGAATTACGAATGACTCAAATAAAGATAAAACTGATATTTTGTATTTTAGATGATCTAAATTAACATTACTGTATTTATTAACAATTTGCTGAAGTGTGTAAAACTGATCAAGTTTGCCATCCTCTAAGTTGCTACAAAATAGTTTTAGCTTTAATGTACAGTTATTTACATCATTAAACATTATTGGAAATAAAGAATCTTTACCTTGCAACCGTATGTTAAGAATATTGAAATAATGTGTGATATCCACTAAAAATGCTATATCACAAAGCCAATATGGATTTTTAAATAAACCACGTTCTATACGTATAAGACTTTTCATCTCCAAAAATGAAAGTGACTGGTGTTTTAATTTGAAGAAACGCGAAAGAACTTCTCCACTAAAAAGCCATCTAATTGTGTGGTGAAGTAAAAGTTCACAATAATCATTTATTTCCTCTTCAAAAAATTCCTTAAAATCTCTTCGGTTGAGTGCACGCGATCGAATCATATTGACACAACGTAAAACAGGATCAATAACATTATTTAAATTCATGTCTCTATCAAACTAAGCCTCTTTGTGAATGATGCAGCGATATGAAAATAGATTTCGATCAAAATACTGTTCAATCAAAGAAACACAGCAATTTATCTTTCCTAGCATAGCTGGAACACCATCAGTACATATACTTTCAAGTTTATCTAATTCAAGTTTACTCCCATCTACATCACATTTTTCAATACACTTTTTTACCTCCTCATAAATATCCCTTCCAGTTGTTGTGGTCGATAATTGACATGATACTAAAAGTTCTTGAAACACGTCTAAGTTTTCATTTATGCAGTACAGAGTGGCTCACGGAAAAGTAGCCCACCTCCTATATCCAGTAGGCGCCTCACTCTGAATTGAAGGTCAACCCCCAGCGAGCAAGCAAGTTAACTACTTGTGTAAAGCTTTATTGACTCATTCTTCATATCACAATATGGGTGGAAGGGGATTGACCTCCTCCAATTCAGAGTGAGGCGCCTGCTGGGTATAGTAAGCGGGCTACTTTTCCGTGGGCCACCCTGTATTTGGAAATATCAGTTGCACATTTTATTTGTTTTGAAACATCATCTGCCATTTCTTAAATGTGCCTCATAACTGTATTGCGAGGAAGTAAAATATTGTCCACAATTATTTTTTTACGTTTGTATCACCAGTGTTCTCTGAAAATATAGCTTGGCTTTCTTTAATAATCTCACCATCAAATAAAGGTTTTTTTTCTTAGCCAGTAGAAGTAATATTTAATAAGACGCTTGAACCATATTCTTCATTTATTCACTTTCTTTTAAAAACCTAGTTTTGCTGACAATGAATGCCTCTCTTTTTTAAAAAAATGTAATCAGTACTCTTAAAGCAGATCCAGGAGAGAATGACGTATGAGTTGTGTTTGTTTGAAATGGCTTTCAAAATTATATTTTCTTAGGTACTGCAACCGTCGCAAAACATATCAGACAAATAGGTTTCAACGCCTTTGCCATTGTAAAAAAAAAAAACTGTTCTTCCCTTTCTTCATTAAATGCCCGTAATGTCATACATACCACGTTCAAATTTTCTTTTCAACAGGCCAGACTTACTAAACGCTATTGTATCTCACACAAACAAAAGTATGCTACAAATAAAATACACTGAAAATAAACTACAAATATAAAAAACTACTGAAGAATATAGGGATGTAAACTGGAGGTAAACACTAGTAACCAGAGACACTATTAACAGTGACAGGGAGGGTTGAGAGTGGAGTGATAGGTACGTGGATTCTCCCTCCACTACCGTTCTTGGTTTTACCTCCTTTTACTCAGTAAAGACAGCAGGGGTCGTCAACCTATTGTGGGCCGTTCAAAATGTCTTCGTGGGCCACTGTTTGGTCGCAGGCCACTGGTTGGATACCTCAGCCCTAGACCATGCGGCCACCGAAGCGGGTTACAGAAAATTAAAGATGATAAAAGTAAGGTCAGGAGGTTTATGACACATTTGTTTACTATAATTCATTTTAATGTTGAACCATTATTAAAACATTTTGCTCCACCCTAATTAAAACAATATTTTTTTTCTACTTTTCACGTAATTATTGTAAGAGAATTTATTGACATTATAAAGGGTATATTTGTATTCAAATGTCGTGTATTTTAGGGCATTACATACGAACTCTAATATTAAGAGTGTATTACAATAAGCTACTTCATTAATTACATTAGATACGCCCTGCTTATATTTCAAAATAGCATTGTAAAAAAATATCTTTCATAAGTTATTTTTAATTTTAACAAATCATGATGAAACACATTAACATATTTTAATTGTGTTTCAGGATTACAAATATGTTTCAAGCTATCATTGCAAATTAATAGATGTTAAATTTTTAGTTGGCATATTATTCCATTTTGGTCATAAAATATATTCTTATTTTCCTTAAATTTGTGTCACAGCACCACTTTACCTGTTAGAGAAATTGCTCTAACAGCTGTCACCTTCATCAAATTGACCCATTTTTGTTTCGAAAATTGACTAGTGAACAAAATATTTTCGAGAAACCTAATATACGATTACTAGTCTCTTGTCGTGACTATAGCAGTTAATTGCCACTTGACAAGACTTGTTTCTTTGTGAAATATGGACCAGTATACGACCACTAAAACCACTTAGCCACGGCGTAAAATATTAAATTTGAAGAACGCGCGTGTATATTCTCTAAAACAACTATTTTGGGTACGTCTTAAATTCAGTAGTAGGTGCTGTCTCTCAGAGTACTAATAATATATTCTGTAAAGTTTTGGAGGTACGTCATAATCTTCTATATTAATAAAACGAAGAGTTTGGCTGACAGTCATGACAGAGCATTGCGTGATAGCTACACCATGCTAAAATCGGAAATTTTAAAATTAGTAGCCCCTGTGTACAAGCATGTGTAACTCGAAGCTGGAATTTTCAAATTTGTCATTCATTTTTTTTAAGACTTTTACTAAAAACTTGGTTGGAAGAAATAAAACGAAGATACTTTTTTTTTGAAGCAAAGAAAATTGTTGCCCGGGGTAGTTACGCCAAGTATTGTGTGGTTACCCCGGGCAGAGCAGGATACTTCTGCTTGTCACAATATGTAAGCCGGTTTACATTTTAATGGAAGAGTGTACCCTTCATTTACCCTGAAAAGCGTAACTTGCTTGATTCCACTGTGGTGTAGTAAGTAGCTTATAAGATAAAACCATAGTGTAATCAATCAAGGTAGGTCTGATTCCTTTCAGGGTAGACGTAGTGTACAGCTAGCTAGTGTTAAATAAATGTGTTAAAATAGTGCATATAAATAATTTGTATCGATTAAACAAGATTGTTATGAGCCGTGGACACAAACGAGTAAGAAACAGACTCTCAACCTTACGGGGGTTTCACTGCGCTCCTTTTGCCAGCTTGAGTCCTTTAACACCGGGCTTCGCTAGTGTCAATGCCGGGTGATGATAGTACTAACCGCAGCGATCCTAGTGTTGAAGGACTCAAGCTGCCAAAAGAAGCGCAACCATTTTAACCTGGAGGTTGAGTGTCTATGTATATTATTTGTTTGTGGCCGTGGGAATACAAATTAAAGCGTCAGATTAGTTTTTTATGGTTTTACTATGATAGTAAGTTGGAGTTGGAATCTCGAATGGATATACCTAGATTTTTTTCCCAACATTTTTTTTACAACTTACCTACTTTCTAAATAAATACAGGTATGTCTCCTTCTAGGTTCCACCGTCTTTATCCTTACCCTTTAAGTATAAGAATGCGTATAGCCATTATGGGTTGTAAGACAAGGCGTAAACTTTTTTATGAACATCATGGCAATTTTTTACTAACAGAGTGTTCTTATAAACAGTGGACAACTGTTCAGTATTCCGATGCTGCTTCCAGACGTTGTGAAGGAATCAAAGGTCCCAAAAGGAGAAGGTATAATGTTCGCACGTTTTAACTCAGAGGAGGGTGCAGGGTGGAAGGACGCCCGTCAAATTGGCCGAGAAAGCTCGTACCCACTTGACCTCTTCTTCATCGTGCCTGCATTGACCTTTGTAAAGCTCACAGGATACGTGGTGTCACGTGTAGGAAACAAAGACAGAGTGTGAAGGCGTCACGTTCTTGACACCTCCGTTTTTGACGTTTACAAGCATAGATGTGTAAGAGGGTAGACTGGAGCTAGGCGTACCATCTCCGTGGCTCAGCAGTATGGAATGAAAGAATGTCCATGGTGGAGGGTGAAAATCCGTTGGGAGGTATGAAAGGGTGTAGGTGGTGTAAAATGAACTGGTGTCACTGGTGGGAGCTGTAGATACTTTGGTGGTGATGGTGGAAGGGTAAAGACACGTTAGTGGTGGAGGATGAAGTGACGTTAGTGGTGGAGGTTGAAAGGACGTTGTTGGGTGTATTATGAAGGTACCAGGGTGGTAGGGTATGAAGGGAAATTTCTGGTGGGGAATGAAAATACGTTGTTGATGCGGGACAAAGGAACGTTGGTAATGCAAGTTGAAGGAATGTTGTAGGGGGGGAGGGGTGAATAGTCGTTGGGGTATAGGAGATGAGGACCATTTGATGGTGGGGGTTAAATTTAACGTTGATGGTGGAAAATAAAGGGACTTTGATGGTGAAGGATGAAGATACGTTGGATGTGGGGGGGATGTTATGAAGATCATGGAGAATGGAGGGACGTTGATGGTGTGGAATTAAGGGATGTATGTGGTGAGGGATAAAGGGAGACCTGTAATTGGGAATGAAGAAACGTTTGTGTTGAGGGATGAAGGGACGTTAGTGTTGGGGGAGGGGGAGGATAAAGCACCATTGGTGCTGGAGAATGAAGGAACGTTGGTAGTGGAAGATTAACTAACACAGGTGTTAGGGAATACAGGGAATACAGTGGTTGAGGATGTAGGAACGTTATTGGTGCAAAGGGGATGAAGGGACGTTGGTGTTGGGGAATGAAGGGGTGTTGATAGTGGGGTTTTAAGGAACGTTGGTGGAGTGCAGGGAAGCGATGAAGTGAGGTTGGTAGAAGAAGGGTAATGCATATATTTCTGGGGATGGAAAGGGCTGGGTTAAATTTTAGGTTGGGTGTAGTAAGTTCTTTTTTCTAATTCACGTCCTCCCTTAGGGAAAATGTGGATACTCTTTATACAAATCCCACCTTCCTTTTCCAAACGGGTTGTAAGACTAAATAAAACACTAATTTTAATATAACATAAGATAAAATAACTTTATTTTTTCAAGAGTTGGTAAAACCTTATAGTAAGTCTATGTTGAACGACCCGACCCTTCTTCTCTTGTCGAGCTAACAATTTACTGGAAGAACGTTGACGTTGATAACTTGACAAACCTGTGATAAAATATTTTCTGTGACAGCTTAATAAGCGAGAGGGAGAAATTTCCGGTTTTGAAAATTTTCCAAATAATTTTATTTTATTTATTTTATGGGTTGGAAATTTTCTCACTTATTTAAATTGAATGAATGCGATCAAGACATCCCAAGTTTTAAAGCTTACACTACATTTAAGTTTAATCCATCCCAAGGTCGTTAACACCAGAAACATAAAATTAGGTACAATAAAGCAATGAGAGTGATTATAGTTCTCTTACACTCACTTGTCGACTATATCGCTTGGTAATTATTATTATTATTATTAGCACCGCGTCTTACTACCCGTTCGGGTTATACGCACTTACGCTAATGTGTAATGGTAGGGTGATTTTGAGATGAAATGAAGGACCTACAGTTTAACGTGGAATCCGAACCACGGTGGAGACCTGGCATTCCTCACATTCACAAGATGTCTTGCCAGAGGTGAAGGAAGGGTTTGGTAATCAGATAAATCTGTGCCGGGACCTGGGGCTTGGTAATTGAATGTTTAACTAACGTTGCGTCTGTTGTGGATAAAGTATGTCAGGTCTTAAATTTTTTAAATCAAAGACCTTACGAATAAATCTCCTTAACCTGGGATTAAATGAGCTGAGATTTTATTAGGAATTTCTTTTTTTTTTAATGTTAGCTAAAAACTTTCATTTCTAGTGACAGAAGAAAGTGGAATCCTTCAGGGCGTTTTGGTCCGAAATACGCGTCAGTCGAGATGCGTTAAAAAAAGGCCAAAACAAAAATATTTGTGTTATAAAAACTGCATAAATACTGCCCTTATCTTGCGTTCCCTATCACCCCACCTCAAATACTAGTGTGTGTGAATACTGTGCATTTTTTTAAAGTAGCTTTAAGTGGTCATATTTTCTTAAATTTATTGAAAATATTTTATCAAAAGTATCCTTAACTAAGGCGTCTTCGTGGTATTTATATCCATGATAATAGAAATCTGGTTATATACTGACCATCTCAATTAATTTTTCATCTTCTTCTTCCTTCCGTTTCATCATTGAATAGACCACACAACTTGTGCTGACAGACACGTGCTCTAAATGTTGAGCTCATTAGTCTAATTGGCTGCTAACGGAAAGGTAGGGGCTCAAATCCCAACTGGGTGAACTGAGGCTAGTGTTATCCTAGGTAGTTTTCCAATTTACCTCTACTAAAATGTGATAACATTTTCTCAATTGGATACATTTATTTATTTAATTTATTTATACTCTAAAAATTTCAGCTCATGGCCGGTCTCACAATTTGAGAGCTACTCATGCTAATGTTATATTAAATATTATAAGAGGTTAAGCGTTACTAATATTGAGACTTAATATTAAAACTTAATTGTTAATAAGCCTACTATTTTGATTATAGTTTTGTATAGACATGAGATTTTCTATTTCATACATTTTGGCTGCCCAGAAAATTATTCTTCCACCTTTTTCTGAAAGTATTGACAGATTTTAAACCTTTAAAATTTGATGATATAGAATTCCAAAGCCTCATCCTTACCTCCCTAACGTGATTTAAATTGTGATAAGCCTGAACAAGTTGCGAAATGTGCTGACAAAATGATATATATACACGAGTATATATATATATATATATACACACGAGTATATATATATACATATATATATACACACACGAGTATGTATATATATATATATATTAAAATATACAGTTTTAGTTAATTTAAAATTAATTCAAACTAAATTTAAAAAAAAGTTGTTTAGGCTTGACAAATACATTTTTAGTGTCTATTACGTCATATAAAACAAAGATAACACATTAATAAAAATAATTATTATATTAATACAATGTTGTTATATTTTTGTGATTTTGTTTTTATTAAAACTATAGTCTATTAATACCTTTTCCATTTGCCTAAAATTGCTATTTTAGGCCAAGTTATTTATAATTTTGCATTCGGGATATATTTTTTTAAATTCTCACGAATCTTAAATCTTTCGAACACCATATTATATAAGACAGATTCGAGGGATTTGAACGTCCCATATCTAGTATATATCCAGAACACCAAAAGATACGCAAGGATTATAAGCCAGATCCGAATAGGTGCACAACTAAAGGAAGTTGTGGAGCAACGCCGTTGTGGCTTGATTTCTTCAAGGAGTATCAAATACCGACAGCTACGGATAGAATATTGAAGGTGGTTGAGCAGTCACTGGGACAAAATATCTTTAATCAGAATTTATAATAATCAGTATGTTAGACATCTCATCCAGCCACTTCCTAATAATCCCTTCCTCCCCCTTTTACACTAATATCTAGTTATTAGCAGGGAATTAAATAATTTAATATGAGGGACCAGGAAAGGGAATATGAATAGTATAACTACTTGATATCAGTTACAAGCTATATAGGCCATGGGAACACAATAAATCATGTAAATAATGGCATTGCTGGCTACCAGTGACATATTAACTTTAAGAGGACACGTGATTTGTGCAAATAATTTCTCTCACCAATCTGTAGTACAATAGCGCGCAGCAAATAGTAAACTACGTTATCAAACTTATTATTATTATTATTATTAAAATTATCAATATCAAATTAACTCACCAAAAATAGGTTATTTCAGACATCTAAGCGGTATTTTAATATTAGTTTGAAAATCGCTTTTAATCAAAGGGCCTACGTGACAGTAAACTACAAAAACTAAAGGCTATTCTCTTGAGATTTCCATATACATGTCGTCAGTAATTTGGGTCACGTGAACAGTAGGAGAGTGATTTTTTTTAAAGTTTTTTGTGATTAATAGGTTTCCCGTCCCAACTTAAAAACGAAGAGCTTGACTATGATTGATTGCCCTGGATGGCTTCCCACATATTACAGAATATAAAGTGTTATTTTTGTAAAGTCACGTGTCTTACCGTTCGTTTGTTGTTATCAGCAGCTAACACTCACTTTTTGTCTGTTGCATCTGGAAGAATAACTTTCTAAAGTTATAATCGTACACAAAACTATATATTTTAGGATGGGTAGTCTGCCTTAAGGTGGGTGTGTAGAGGACGCGAGTAAAAGAAATGTTTTTTTTTAGTTTTAAAGCAACACTCTTTGACCAAAATAAATTAAATATTGCTCCAGTAGGAATCAATAAATTAATTTTTTTCACATGCTGACAGATATTCAAGAAATATTGAGGTTACCATGTGAAGAAAATGCATCTCTTTTCCTACGAAGGGAATGTTTGATTTTTTTGACAAAAAAAAATAATAAAAATATGCAAAAACACATACCTTTTCTCACTTCTCCTACACGCCCACCTTAGGGTGACTCTTGGTGAAGTACCCGAAAGGAGTTGGCAAATAATAATATATAATAAATTAAATAACGATTTCATAACATCTTCCTAAGCTTCCTCCTTCCTTCCCCTGAAAATAAATGCCTTCCCTAAGCCCTAATTTCATACACAAGCTCACTTAATCAATCCCCTCACTCAAAAAAAAGTATATTCCCTCTTAATACCTGGTGAGTTATACACAATTTAATTACACTATGGGGGAAGGAATGAAGAAAATATAATTTAGAGGAAAATGTACTTTCAACCAAGTAGTGAAGATTGGAAAACATTGAGGAAAAAAATAACACCCGTACACCCAGCTGAGATTCAAATCCATATCTCTTCGTCACCAACAAACCAGACTATATGAGCCTATAATTTAATCTGCCTGCCCAACGATACTAGCAGACCCACAATTCACAAAGTGAAAACTATTCATAAGTATGTAATTTCTATCTATTAAAGTCTAATTTCAACAGTTTCACCCAGGCCCACCAGTTGCTCAAATAGAGAAAGGTACCTTTGACAAAGCGTGGGCCCCCTTA
The DNA here is from genome assembly GCA_902141385.1 of Timema californicum. Taxonomy (NCBI): domain Eukaryota; kingdom Metazoa; phylum Arthropoda; class Insecta; order Phasmatodea; family Timematidae; genus Timema; species Timema californicum. The sequence goes on along the minus strand of CABFOW010000885.1, from coordinate 125,623 downwards.
TTTATGTTCTACTCGACTTCAATAGCAGAAGAACATTATTTGTATGTAGGGGTAAGTTAAAGAGGGGTGTTTTGAGGCGCTTTTATCGCCAAGCCAAATGGCCAAATGGCCAAATGGCAAAGGTTTGAAAATTGAATAGCTCTAGGAGATATTTTGAGGGCCTCTTGGCATATTTTTTAAATTATACTTTTTTATAAGCTTATTTGGTTCTTCCTCCATACATTTAAAAAAATTGGATAACCCTAAAGGCTATATTGTGGGATTCTCTCCCAGAATATCTTTGAAAACAACATCGATTTAGAAGCAATGTGGAGTGGTCCTTCTCAAGACTTAAAAAAAATAATTAAACGTCCCTAGAAGGTATTAAGAATGTTCTTAACCTTAAAATATTTGTAAAATTATATGTATATTTGAGCTTTTTAAAGTGGTTTTCCTAAGGCAAATATTGAAAATGGGATGCCTTTAGAAGCTATTTAGAGTGGGCTGCTTTCTGAAAATTTAGGAAAATTTGATATCTCTAGAAACTTCAGTAGAGGTGACTAGTTTATTCTAGTTGGGTGGAGGGGGACAAATAATTTATAGGGAGATAAAACATCCCCCTCCTCCACTAAACCGCCACTGCTCGACTTAGGTTTGTACATTGAAAACACTTTTTGGTCACTTTTACAAAACAAAAGCAATCTAAGTAAATTAATACGTAAAGGAACACTGAAATGTTAGGAACACGGTAGAACACTTGGATTTAAATTGAACTGTATTCACTACCCGACTATCTTCACGTGAGAAACTTAATCTCAGTAAAAAAAAACTTTATGAAACTTCCGAACACCTGAAAACGATAGACAAGGTTGGACCAAACCAATGGTACCATTGTGACCAATATCAGTAAGTTCCTCGTAATAAAACCACAGTTGGTGGGCTGGCCATACACTATTTCTTAGTATGGATGGACATTTTATCGCTTATCATTTATCACTCATGTTTTATTTTATATTAAATTTAATGTCCCACATTTAAAAAAAAGGTCAATCTGGTTCTTGGGCCCAGGTCCTTGTAAGTCCTAGTTCCAGTACCATTATATCAACAATCTCCTCCCACCTCTTCGTGGTGGGCCTGGAATCTCACCCATTCATATGTACACCACTCACACCATCAAGGTAGGGCCTGAGACTACAACCTGTTAATCCTCGTACGTACTTGGAAATATTTTAAAAGTATTTTTCAGAAACAGTTTGGGACATGTTTACATACTATTTAGAACGAATTTTCCTGTTTCATAAGCGTTTACAAAAAAAAAAGGAAACCGTGTTTATTGGCATCCATTTCTAATGTGCTACAAGAAATAAAGGGACAGTTACATAGTCAGATTGAGTACGCTCCGAGTGCGGTGATATATTAAATACAGGACGACACCTACCTAGACCAGAATGGGATAGGTCAGTTCCACATGCGAAATTGGCACATTCTATTGGAGTTTAATTAAGTGTCATCTTGTATTTAGTATATCACCGCACTTGAGGTTGCTTATGAAACTGGCCCAAAATGTGCGTGTCTGGACGTGTTTGCATATTGCATATATTTGCGGTATTTAACGTACACTTTTTGAACCTACTGATTATATCAGCACACTAGCATTTCTACGAACCAATTATTCCAGAAAAGGTATTTTCACACACCTTCCAAGGATATTTTACATGCCACAATCGACATGGAACAGACGACTTTATTTTCCCTCCGAGGAAAGTTTTGCTAAGGATTTTTCTCTCTTAAGAAGTATCTGTCGACCCCTGCTGCGTTTTAACACATGGACATCGGTACTTGAGCAGAGAACTTTAGCCCAATACCATCGAGGTCAACATGGTTGCGAACGTTGTCGACAAAATGTAAGTTGGGCTAGTATATGATTCTGTTGTTGACATATATAGCACTATCTCCTTATTTTCCAGTTTTGTTCTAATTTGTCATGTCTTGGATAGCTGACCAAACTCTTAAACGGAGATTAATATTTCATACCAATAATTTGTTGTGGGATGAGTCATATTAATACTACAAATATGACGTCAATAAACAAAATGCTTTAAATGAAATTGATAAAAAGTTCTCCGTTAATGTTAATAAAGTTCAATAAAAATCAAAGGCCTTTCATGTGCAGTTTCTTGAAAAACATAATATTTATTTGAAAATAAAAAGATAGGAAACAATGTTTGATCATTGAAGTCTGGGCGTTAACCGTTGTTTAACTGTTTGCAAGCAATGTGAAGATAATTGCTCCTCATGTTTTCAAAATGTTTTACTAGGTTTGTGAGCAGCAGGGAACATTTTGGAAACACAAGAAACAATTTCCAAGTAAAGTTTGCAAACAATGTTTCCAAGTGCGTAATAGGCTTAGCTCACAAAGCGTATAGTCCCTTCCAGAGGGATCGACGCTTGTATTGTTCAAGTCTGGGGTAGGGTAACAAACTAAAGGTAAACACAGATTTTTTTAAAACATTATCTCTACTGTAGTAATTTCAAGCTAAAAAAACACAGTTGAGGTTGTAGGTGTTGTTAATATTATTTGATTGCAATAATCTACTAGCCTGGACGTTGAGGAGAAATACTAAAATATATTTTTAATAATACTTTCAGAAGAAAGAGAGAAGTTGAGCCCCAAAAAACACTCTCTGTCGATATGCTCCTTATTAACCCTGAAGAGGGTATACATTTACCAGAGACTTGTAATGTTCCAAGGTCATCGGAACAGTCGTTAACAACAAAGTAGAAAGGGATCCAAGGAACATATATGATATTGATAATTTTCACTGTCGATTTCTGTTTGCTTTGGTTCCAATATACTTAAATTATAATCAACAATAATATCAAATTTTAAGATAAAACCTCAAATGCAATAATTTAGATAAGCCAAATAATCCTGCAATATTTTAAAATTTTAATGTAAAAAAGTTAATAAAGTCCGTTCACCGTAGGAATTGTTTTCTGAAAGGCCTTTTTCCCTGCCAAAAATCTATTATATAGTAGGATATTGGTATGATAAAAGACCTTTCAGAGAGTAATTCCTACCGTGAATGGGAGTATATGTTAACTTTTATTATTATTTGTTTTGTAAGATTGTACTGTTATAACACTGTGCATAACTGTACAGTATACCATAATTAATATTAATTAATCCTAAGTTTCCATGTTTGAATCCTTGATGCATTGCAACAATTTTTTCTAAGAACATTATCAAAAATCCATTCCTTGTTAAACTGCATTATTAGTAATATCGCTGGCGGCCGGGGTTCGATCCCCGGTCCCGGCAAAGATTTATCTGATTACCAAACCCTTCCTTCACCTCTGACAAGACATCTTGTGAATGTGAGGAATGCCAGGTCTCCACCGTGGTTCGGATTCCACGTTAAACTGTAGGTCCTTCATTTCATTTCACAATCACCCTACCATTGCACATTAGCGTAAGTGCGTATAACCCGAACGGGTAGTAAGACGCGGTGCTAATAATAATAATAATTAGTAATATCAACGCTGTCCACTTGTGCCATCAATAATATTCCCGCTGCCCAATCGGAAGTGACATGAATATCCTCTCTGTCAATCAGTAACGACATGAATATTATCATTGTCCAATCAGTAACGACATGAATATTCTCTTTGTCCAATGAGTAACGATATTAATATTATCTTTGTCCAGTCAGTAACTATACGAATATCCTCTCTCTCAATCAGTAACGAAATGAATATTCTCTCTGTCCAATCAGTAATGATATGAATATTATCTTTGTCCAATCAGTAACGACATGAGTATTATCTTTGTCCAATCAGTAACGACATGAATATTCTCTTTGTCCAATCAGTAACTATACAAATATCCTCTCTGTCATTAAGTAATCACATGAATACCCTCTCTGTCTAATCAGTAATGACATGATATTCCCTCCGACTGATCGAACTGGAGCTCCTTATCATTGTTTCCGAAGTGAGTGAGCAGTGACTGCTACTCACTGACCCATTATTGATGTGTTTATCGGACCGAGGCTTGCACGAGTGCGTCACGCAATGTGGTGGTACACCGAACCCCCACCCCCATGTATATCCGAGGTTGCTCCCCCTCCCTCTTGTCTCCAGCAACCGGTGGCGACCCACCGACCCGCTCTGCCAGCATCCTACATCCGCTCGCAACAACTGGGCTCACGTTTGCAACCCTCGTCCACGGGGTGAAAGGGGTGGATCTGAGGAGATCACACGGTGAAAGCTGCTTCTGATCCCCGAGCGAAGGAGCGACTTGGATTCAACCCTCTTCCCTCCTTTTCTCTCTTTTTATGATTGATTGTAACCTACGCCGGTGGTCACGTGACACCAGTCTCGTCTTGCTGGTTTGTCGCTGAAGGGTAGACTGAGCTTTAAATCACGCCCGGATGTACTGAGGGCATTCTACAAAATGGTTTCCCACTAACGCTGACGTCCGTGAAGTTGTCCCCCACCCTACCCCTTTAACTTAAACACAATTATACATTTTTTAATTTTTTAATCGTATGCTCTTCATTTGTACCGTATTGTTAGTAACAAATTTAGTTTGTTTCGTTTTGATAGGCTTATAAATGATATGTTAAAATTGAGGGAAGGAAGGGGACAGCTTCATGGTAGCTTCCTCCCCCCCCCCACTTCACTTATAAAAATTGACATTTATAAGAATACAATTGTTTGTTCCTTGTTTCTGTGAGTTTTCCACTGTACCTCTTCTGAATTCTACCTTACTCATTTTCACCCTCATTACTTTAAAAATGAGGATATTCTGTACGGGTAGAAAGAAGTGGTGAACAAAATAAGAAAAATATCAGTAGCGCATCTTTTGAATAATTTATATTAGTACCGGATTTAGCTAATATTTTCAATGGGAATTTATTGCTGATAAATCGGGTTGGCTTCATTTTATTAAATGGTATATTAAAGGTCTGATATATATTGTTTTGTTTATCCTGGAACTTACTTTACTTTTACGTTTTACTTTTACGTGATCAGGACTAAGTGACAGCACACTACTCAAGTATTCTCCTCCACTCGGTCCTGCCTTTTGCCGTTTGCCTCCAATCAGCCCTTTTGCATCAGGTCCTCGTCGAACTCACCGCTTCACCTATTCCTGGGCCTACTACCCAGGGGTCTCCTTCCAGTAGCTTCATGGGCCACACTGATGGGCGTTTATCCGCGAAACATGCCTTGCCTACATGAGGCGTCTACTTGTCATCAAGCCCAAGATGTTCGGGCTGCTGTACATTTTCTTTCAGCTCTCGATTGTAACCGGATCTGCCATTCTCTCGTGGTCACGTCATGTATCGAACAGAAGATCTTCCAAACGAAAACGAGGAGATTGTCCCGGAACTACGTTATACAAATTGGCCCCCTGTCAAAGGCTCGTCTATATTTTGTATTTGAGTGGTTAAGACTCGGACTGGTCGTCACGTAGTATAGGGCATCAGGCTTTCAGTATAATTGTACTATAGTTTGGTAACTTTGGTTTTGAATTTACTAATCTGAAAAGTCAAATGACGTAGCCGAGGAAGTTCAAATTGCACTAGATTAGATTTTCTAAGTGTTGTTTTTTTATAGCTCTCATTCGGGTCCACTTTATATATACTACCTTCCTCATCCATGAGCCCTAGATTAAGTGGTTGATAGCCCTTGTGTTAAATGTAATAAGACATTTTATGTGCACTGCATCTCAACTACACGTTCGGTTCATCCACAATTTCCCACTTATGACATAGGGTCAAGGAAGAAATAAAAGTGAAAATATATACTCAAATTTGCTTGAGGGGAAAGGGGGAAACAATTTATATATATATAAATAATTTATAAATAGTGCTTATCGTGATTAACAAGCGTAAACTAAGATGCCAATCTCGTATATATATATATATATGTAAACTTTCAGTACACCCGCCTGGGATTAAAGCCCCAGCCTCCATTTTACCTACAGACCAGACTATACGAGATTGGCATCTTAGTTTACGCTTGTTAATCACGTTAAGCACTAATTATAAATTAATTTTAAACCAACCCAATCAAATATTTTTTGCAGATTTTTAATGTTCCAAAATCAGTTATTTGTTAAATACCCTCAAATAATTTTTACTAACAAAGAAAACCTTCAAAGTCATCTTCCACAAATGTCATATTTTCTCAAATTTGTCATGAGTGAACACTCTTTAATTCATTTATTATGTAAAAATAAACTTACATTATTATTAATCATATATAATATACCTATATTTCAATTTTAAAGAAAATCGTTGTAACTATTTTCAAATAATTCAAATTGTTCGAAAATCTTTCAACAGTAAGTGAGAGAAATTTTTTTTTATAGAAAAGTAAATAGCTTAAATATCATTATTTATATTTTTAAAATATTACCAGATACCCATTTAAAACCAACTCGCTAAAGCTTTTTTTAAATATATTTTAAGATTAAAAAATCAGTGATCAGTTAACTACTCTAAGCAAATTTGCATGAAAAAAAAACAGTTTTATTTTTAATGTCAAATACTCCATAGATAAGCAATTCAAACTAACTCGCTATAACCATTTTCGAAATAATTTGAATTTTCAAAAACTACTTATATTTAACACTTCACTTATAATAATATTTACCTTAAAAACAAGTATACACTGTTATTTGGGAATTCCAAGACTCCCCAGATATTAATTTCATACAAAATCATTAAAACAATTTTTTTTAAATGTGTGATTAAAAAAAATGTGTTAGTAAACAACACTTAATTTAAAGTTTAGTTTCAAAACAATTAAAAAAACTTAAGGTGTAGCCATAAAATAGGATTATCTAAATATCAGGTTTGAACAAAATTCATCAAACCAATTCATATCGATGGCCAGGGACATTCAAACAGACATGTGGACAGACAGACCTGTAAAATCAATGTTATTTTGTTAAGGGCCGCATTAAACGTAAATATTTATGATAATCTGCAATTTAAAAAACCCATTATGTCTTCTTTTTTATAATATAAGGAAGTACTTAAACGGTATAGCTAATTAGATTAATTGGTACACCTTATTTGGTTAAATTGAACAATATAAATTAAGAAACATAACATGAAGATAATTTATTCAAAGAGAACCTATTATATCAAGAAATAAATTCAAATGAAACATGTACAATAACATTTCTAAAAAACCATCATTGTGAACTAATAAAGTTCAAAAATTAATAGCATAAAATAAGTAAAAATGTAAATATGTGAAAAGTACTATTTAGTAGTAACAGATTTTAGGATTAACTTATAAGCAATGAAAAGTGTATATTAGTAAATAGACTAGATTAAAGTTATTACTTTACCAAACCCTTTCTTCACCTCTGACAAGACATCTTGTGAATGTGGGGAATGCCAGGCCTCCACCGTGGTTCGGATTCCACGTTAAACTGTAGGTCCTCCATTTCACTTCACAATCACCCTACCATTACACATTAGCATAAGTGCGTATAACCCGAACGGGTAGTAAGACGCGGTGCTAATAATAATAATAATAAAGTTATTACTATTATAATTTAAAGACTTTACCAAATTTTTGAATACTTGATATAGAGATACTAGGTTAATGTGGGTTATGACTTGAGAAAAATAGGTAGATTACTATGCCAACATTAATGAATTTATTAGTTGGTCATCAACCAGCATCCATCAACCAATGCATGAAACTTCTTCAACCTTCAACCAAAGGTACTAAAATGAATATTACTGAAAATATCCACATTTTAATGCTAATTTTCATCAGAATATTATTTTAAATAAACAAACAAAATTAGAGAATCAATCTCTTATCAATACAATCAAGAACCCTCCACAACACGTGAGCATCAAAAACTCAAATAAATCACATCCTAAAAGCCCTGCCCTCCTACCATCGTAGTTGAGACCTGTTTGGGCCAGTGTCGATAAGATTATAACCAAATTTCATTCTCCCTTTGTCCTAGACAAACATCATTTATTTTATTTTCATTTTCCGTCTATCTATATTCAACAGCGCTTAGCCAACCGACACACTAGTGACATCTCATATATCAACTTTTAACTTTCCCAAAAATTGTACGTTGGTCATATGGTCTTTCTAGAACACGCATCACAAAGGTTTTAAAATTAACAATTTACTGTCACAAATATATTGCACTATGTTAACATCGGGAATAACATATTAATCCCACTCTGAAGGTAATATTGATAGTTTGGGTGTTTTTCCCTAACAATAAAATTCATATAATTATTATAACTTTTGTTCTTTCATTTTATTGTTACAACCTGATTAATTTTTTAACGTCAGTTTTTTTTATAATGTCTCTATGTATCCTCATATAGCTAGTTTGATTTTTACTTTCTCACTATCTTACAGGTAGAGAAAGTATTGTGATCGTCAAACAATTCCAACTCAAGATTTTAATGAATCTCGACGTTTTATGAACCCCCGAATCCGAAAAAGTGGTTTTTGAATCTCTGTCTGTCTGTATCTCCAACTAGAACCTAAACCATTTTACCGATAAGGTTAAAACTTGGAATATAGGATTTTCCTAAAGTTGCCCTTGTTATTTTTTGTAATTGAATATCTAACCCTAAAATTAAGGGTAGTTTACTGAAGGGCAAAGAGAGAAAAAGTCGATTTTCTCAAAACCGGCTCTAACGATTTAGATTAAATTTCAATTCTTAACATTTATAAATATTACAAAAAAAAATGGATACCCTCAATAGTTCGGCAACATAACTTTAAAGGCTCTAAAACCGGCTCTAACGATTTAGATTAAATTTCAATTCTTAACATTTATAAATATTACAAAAAAAATGGATACCCTCAATAGTTCGGCAACATAACTTTAAAGGCTCCAGTCTGATGCGTAAATTATATATTTTTTTAATCATACTTCCGAAACTATTTGAGATATTAAATTAATTATTATTACAAATATGTAGATCTATTTATAATATAAATATTTTATTCGAAGCATAATTTTATAAAACCAATAAATTTCAAGCTATACGCATATATATATATATATATATTAACACAAAAGGTAAAGTATTACGAACGTAAAATATCTAACCTGAAATTTTGATGGATGTAAACATCTCATGACCGCCCGAACCATAAAAATTGGTCTTTGCAATGCCATTGTCTGTGTGTCTGTTTAAACTTAAAATTAAGAGTAGTTTAATAAAGGGTGAAAAGAGAAAAAAATAATTTTCTCAAAATCGGCTCTAACGATTTTGATTAAAATTCGTGTCTAGGCGTTGATTAAGATTATAAATAAACTGGCTATTTTAATTTTCCCATAAAAATGACTTTCAGGGTACCTTACAGAAGCGGATACTTCCGTATCTCCGCAACTATTTGAGATACTAAATAATTTATCATTGCAAAATTGTAGTACTATTAAAAATAAAAAACTTTTATATGAAATATAGTTTTATCGAACCAACTATTTCTGAGATAATGGCAAATATATTGATACAATTTTGTGAGCTTTAGTTGTAAAGAGATCCTAAAGTCTTAACGCAATAATCCTCCAATGCCATAGAGTGATTAAATATAAGTAAGTCTTTAAAGGTTTATGTTGTTTTTCCTTAAACCCCTTAGGAGAAATGTATGTACAACAACGATCTATCTCCATTTTAGACTCAATAGTCAATAGTTAATTTTGTTATTGGTCGAAATTTATAAATGGGGAGTTCAATGGAATGAATATTTGCAACACCTAATAAAATGTCGACAATTTTTAACCGGAAGATGAAATTTTAATACGAAATGTTGACCCTTGTGGACCCAAAATTGATCTTTTTTATCGGTCCAAACATAAAAATGAGGACATTAATTCTTTAAAAATAAAATTATAAAATTTAAAACCTGGACTAAAAAAAGTTTTACACAGTTATAATGCAATTTATGCTTGGGTTTGCTAATGCATATTATTTCGTGTCACATATATTAAGAGTTTTGGGTAAATATCTTCATTTTTAAACAATAGAGCGAGAAAATCCGTACGGAGTTCCATACCATTTATTTGAAGCTATTTTGTTTGTTACTTTATTATAACATAAATATTAAAACTATTATTCCATTGGTTTGTCTCAGACCTGATGATGGATTAATAGGTGAAACATGTCACACAACCAAGAGTTGCAACAAATTTTATAAGGAAAGGAATTAAGACTATTCAGATAAGGAAAGTTACTTTGTTTCAAACTCCTCAAAACGACAAAGCTTTTACTTTTTGTTACACTTCTTAAATGACATTCAATTAATTATTTATATTACCAAGCATTACCTGGATGAAAATCTTCTATTTCCAATAAATCTCCAATTAAACTTGTCTCGATAGTTAACACAAGCACATTTTGGAAACTATTTGACTTGAAAAACAAGTCTTTATCATTAAATACTAATTTGTGAACTTATGTTACTTGTTACGTCTTAACTTTAGTTTTAATAGGTTTTATATTGATTTTATACTGTTAATTGTTTTTACATGTTTAAGTTTCATGATTGATAACCTAGTCAACTATTTTAACATTTCTATCAATCATCTTTTTACTGTTATGGGTTAAATATACTAAATATTACAGAACTTGTCTTCTTTGTCAACATATTGTTAAACTATTTACTATTATAATTAATCATTCAACTAATAAGTTAATTATTGTTATCATATTAATTTACCTATTTTTTGTTAAGTCATAACCTTCATTAGCTTAGTATCGCTTTTTCAAGTATTCATAAATTTTGTAATGTCTTTAAATTATAATATTAATAATTATAATCTAGTCTAATTGCTAATTTACACTTTTCGTTGCTTATCAGTTGATCCTCAAATCTGCTACTACTTAATAGTTCTTTACACAGATTCACATTTTTACTTATTTTACGCTATTAATTTTTGAACTTTATTAGTTTACAATTATGGTTTTTTAGAAATGTTATTGCACCTGTTTTATATGACTTAATTTCTTGATATAATAGGTTCCCTTTGAATAAATTATCTTCATGTTATGTTTCTTAATTTATATTGTTCAATTTTACCAAATTAATAAGGTTTACCAATTAATCTAATTAGCTGTTCCATCTAATTACTTTCCTTGTTTTATAAATTCATATTTTTCCTTACTAGAATTAAAATGAATATAACAATTATGTCAGGTCTGCTGAAAAGATTTGAATTTATTTTTCTAAAAGAAAGCTTGTATACCAAGGATGATGTGATGGATGGGAATATAGCTTTTAGAAATCTTTAGTTTACATTTAAATCTGCAGTTGATAGTTATAATCTAAAATAAAAATCCGGATAGCCTCGGCTCGATTATTTTTCTTCTGGTGGGATTAATAGATACCAATAAGGTTGTGTAGGTCTATCCTTGCAACCCCAGTAAAAGAGACGGTGTAGAGCGTGAAGTGGTAAACGTTGCTCCAGGGGTAAGGCATCATAAAACTCGGTTAAGTGAATTCAAACCAGGCGTGCCTTCCATTACACTCACATTGTATTGCCCTCGGTTAGTTCGATAGTTACAGCTCGTTGAGCTATTATAGGGGTTGGAGGGTAGGATGAGGTTCACACCCCCTTACTACCCCATTTAACCCTGTATATTTTTAAAGTGAGAAAATGTGGTACCACATGTTGGAATACAGTCTAATAGTACTTTATTTAGGCACAAAAAGGTAATTCTTGAAATAGACTGAATAATTATTATCACGTGTATTCTGTATAGTAAATGTTTTTACCTTCTCTAGTTAATAATAAATCAACGGTAGGGCTAAGAAGTTATAAATTAACACCAGATTTACATTATTACTTTATGTATGATGCTACACCTTCACGTAAAAGGCAAATTTTAAATTAGTAATTTTTCAGATAAATTTTCAGTAAAGAAAGTCTTGTAATCAATTTAACAAAATTCGATCTTGGTATTTTAACCGGTAATATCGTTCAACGATTCACAAAAGAATATTTCATGTTTCGTTTTTTTATTCTTTTAGCACCGCGTCTACTAACCATTCGGGTTATAAGCTTATGCTCTAATAACAATAATAGTTTTTTTTAGGGACGAGCAAGGTTATATTTAGGAAGTGTAACCCCCTTTGGGTGGAGGGAGAGTGAAAAACTATTTAGGATAAAAACACCCTCAATAAACCCGACCGATATTCGAACTTCGATCTCCCTGTAATCGGCAGTTTAGTCTACTGCGAGAGTTGTGACCTAGACCATGCAGCCACTGAAGCGGATATGAATCGTATTCCCGTCAGGCTATTCTTTAGACAGTCTGTATATCAATCTATCTATATTTATATGTGTCAGTGTAATCCTCTATAAGTTAAATTGCTTAACAGATTTTATTCGTGTTCTGTACTAGAGAGGTTCACTAGGGATGTGGACAAATGGTCATGAGGATCCTCTCCAAATAAATAGCTTAAATTTCACATTTATTTGTAAACTAATTACAAAAACAGAAAGTGCACTTTGACTTTAATGAAATGATATACTGTCAATAAAATACTTTGAATGATCTTATTCCAGTATTTAAATTAGAAATAAATGTGTAACCAAAATCAATATTTTTCTTTGAATACTCAATCATAAGTATTTTATATAAATTAAATCCTTCAGTTTGCATTTTATAACCTTTTAATTATAACAGGCTACAAAATTTCAAGAATTTATACGTATTTGATTTTATTTATTTATACATATGGTTTGATTTTATTCCTCTAAGCTCTCCATGCTGTGAACCCGCAAGTGAGCTAAACTGACCAAGCGGCTGCCACCGTTAGCAATGACGGTGTCAACATTTGCGGATAGAGGGTGTCATGTAGTCAGCATATCAAGCCCTCCAGCCATCAATATATTTTGTCCAAACCGGAACTGCTACTTCTTTACTAAAGTAGTTTGAGCCCGAGCCAGACCCCCTTCTTCACAGATAATTTTTGGAAGTGCCGGGATCAACAGTTATTTTATATATTTTATTCAGCTCAAAATTACACAGAAAAAAATCAACTATTATTATTATTATTATTATTAGCATCGCGTCTTACTACTCATTCGGGCTATACGCACTTACGCTTACGTGTAAAGGTAGGGTGATTGTGAGATGAAATGGAGGACCTTACAGTTTAACGTGGAATCCGAACCACGGTGGAGGCCTGGCATTCCACACATTCACAAGTTGTGATTAATACACGTCTTATCAAAGGTGAAGTAAGGGTTTGGTGGTCAGATAAATCTGTGCTGGGACCAAGAATTGAACCCAGGACCCCCCAAACCTCTATTAATTTGAAATTAATTAAATGGAATCCCTACTAAAAATTATTTCACCTCATTTTTAAAAATATAGATATATAATTTTGAATATGATCTTTGTTTTAAATAGGCATATAAAACTACTAGCAAAGTATCAAAGTGTCATGTGTGTATATTTTCTATTTAATACAAAAATGTAGATATTGTAAATCTGGGAGGTTAGCCATACGGTAGAAAAGTGTGAGCGCTATATTTTGAGAGATTTTCCACGAACCCGTAATTCTTACCCAGCCAGTCGTGCCAACTGGTTGGCAGCTACAATTTTATGGGTTTTGAAATAAGGCGAGGAGGCGGTAAAGGAACTTGGTACACGAATAGTCAACCTAATATTATTAGGTCATAAATCATCGGTACGTATTATTGGTAGCAGCGTTGCATGCATATGATAGGTTTGAAGGGCCTCGTAAATATTATAGTCTTCTCTGAATTTGGTTAAACATTCTACCTGATACAGTTTAATAAGTGTGAAACACCTTTTTTTTTAACCCCTCGACCCCTATATTAGCCATTTGATCGAAAGAGTTTGAATACATTTATTTTAAATCTGAATATTTAATTTACTTATGAATCTCAATCTACTATTTCGAATCAAAATCTTAGAAAATATAAGATTTGTGGGAATTTAATTTTTCCAAAGCTGTGTGATAATCCGTTATTTTTTCGATCATAGACCAACAGTCAACTGAACGAGCTGTGTAGTAATAAAAAAAAGATTAAAATAGACTATTTCTTTTTTTCTTTTAAGCTTCGAATAATATTTACTCCCCTCCCCTTTTACACCGCACTTCTCCTGAATACTAGAGTTTATAAGTTTATGTGATTGTGACAGAACAAACTAAATTTCATAATCAGGGGAAATATTGCCTACATCAACTTTCTTTCTTATCCCAATCACAGTTTTTTTTATTGAAGCCCAGCTTAAGATAATATATTTTGGGATTTTTTGGGAATCTAAAACTCAATATCTATTTTTAGAGACCTCAGCCACTATAGCACTTTTTATGACATCAGGAAGTCTCATAATAGCATCCATAAATTGTGTAAATTATATAGAGATTAAACATCCGTGCCAATAGATGCATGAATAAGAGTGTCAACCTCGTCTAGTCAGGTTTACCGGTCACAGAGAGGTCAGTGTTTAAATCACAGCTGGGTGTATTGAGGTAGTTTTCTCCTATTCTTCCATGAAAATACTGAGACATTTCTTCTGAATCATACAATTCTCACTTCCCTACCTCATTAGTGCGTATAAGTGTATAGTTTGGATGGGTGGTAAAACGTGACATAGACATATTTACATATATATATATTTAGGTAGAAATATGTTTTACTCTTATTATTATTACTATTATTATTATTAGCACCACGTCTTACTACCCGTTCGGGTTATACGCACTTACGCTAATGTGTAATGGTGTGATTGTGAGATGAAATGAAGGACCTACAGTTTAACGTGTAATCCGAACCACGGTGGAGACCTGGCATTCCTCACATTCACCATATGTCTTGTCAGAGGTGAGGGAAGGGTTTGGTAATCAGATACATCTTTGCTGGGACCGAGGATTGAACCCCGGCCGCCAGCATAGAAGTCTGACACCTTACCCCTAGACAACCAGGTCACCTATACTCTTATCCTGTTATTAAAATCAATCATCTATAAATACTTACCTTGTTAATTCCGCTATGGTACAGCTTATAAGTTAGGGCCATAGATTAATCAGTCTATGTACGACTTTCAAGGTAAAGTGAGTGTACGCCCAAAATATATCGTTCTCAATTCAATCGGAAACAAAGCCGCACCTTTGTCACAGGACCGCTTTAATCTTGTGTAGTGTTCTGTGCGCGGTTCCAAAACAGTCGAGGCGTATTAATTAGTAATTAAAATTACTCGCACAAACAGAGGCAGGCTGCGCATGCTCCTCGCTAAGCTGCAAACATGCGCACATCGACGGTTAATCTGCTGGTAGCACGTGTTTTGTTACGTCATAGACGAGTCCTGCTGACGCGCAAAGCCGTGCCAAGTGTTAAGTGGTAGTGTAAGTGCTTTAATCAACCACTGACCATTTCACTACAGTCTCTGGTACAGTACCGCCAATACCAATGTTCATATAAATACATGATACAGTGCAACCCAATTTATAATTTTCAGGGGGCAGGAGGGGGGTCAACATTGATAACACTTTACTATGTTATTAGTAATATTTTAAAGGGTGATAATACTAGCTATCAAAACTGACATCTGCAAATCATATGACTTGACGCATGAATACATGAAAGTAAATAAGTAGGTTTTATAAATTAAATGAAGTCCCTTACCATGAAAATTGGACTTACATGTACAGCGTGTTTGCTTCATTCCTCTAAAATAATTGAAATCAGCACACGTGGCCTTGATGACGATCACTCAATAGATTATTATATGTTTTTTTTAGCACTTCGTCTTAGGTCTATACTTAGGTCTATTCGGGCTCTACTCTAATAGATTATATTGATGGTAACAAAGAGGTCTTGGTTTTATCCTCGGTCGGGTACACTGGAGTAAATTTTCCACACGTTAATTATCATGGTTATGTTTCCATTACATTCCCAGGCGAATACAAATGCATTTACTTTAAGTTATATTTTAATCCTTACCCCTTAGTTTAAGTTGTGAGTTTTTTTGTTGTTTTTTTGCGCCACATCAGTCATGTCTATCCCTATATTTACACTAATGACAGAGAGGTGAGCAAGGTGGGATTTAGAAGAAATTTACTTTCATCTGCGTGGAGAGAGAATAAGAAAGAATTGAGGTAAACCACCCTCATTACATCTAACTGAAATACAAACCCCGACTTTCCGTCACCAGGAAACCAGACAAGACAATATTCCTATAAAAATGATTTTACAAATAACACATTGAATTCCCAAACAAACTATAAAATAGTTGTCTGCTAAATTTTTATTTCATAGAACCTTAACAAGTTTTAACGTCGAGTGTTTCAAAACTAGGTTGTAAATATAGAATTTCGGAAAAGGAAGTGCCCAGCGGTGTTATAAACAAAGAGGGACAGCGGAACGAGAAAAATAGAGAGTTGGGTGTGAACAAAAAAAGTAAAAAGAGAAAAGAGACACTCTAAAAGGACGCTAGGGAAATTTATGCGTTATAAACAATATCCATTTCGCTCTACAAGCTACACAATATAAATGCAACCATCTGAAAAAATTGGCATCCTTAAATAACAGAATTGTCACCAAGACATTTAACAATTATAAAAAACTATGGGACCTAAATGTTTTATATACTTAGAGTTATTTATATATATGTTTTTAAAATTAATTACGAATATAACTCATAGAAAATTAATAGAGATATTTTTAATTCATAGAAACAAAAAGTAGTTTATAAATAGCGTTTTAATATTGTATATTGTTTAATAACATGTACTATTTTTTTATTTGAAAATTGAGTGGTCCAATTTAGCAAATGTGATGAAAAGAGGAATGTTGTTGATTTTTATAATTGATTATATTAATACCCACACGGAATCAAAGCAAGTTTTAGCTAATATAATAGGAATGAGAAAGGTGGGATTTTTGTTCAAATTAGCTTTTACTAATGTGGAGGAAAAGGGAGAACGAATTTGGTTAATCAATCTATTCTAAACACGCTGCCCGGATTTAAACACCGACCTCCCTAGCTTTAAAAATTAAGTCAAAAAGAGAGTGATTCCTTTGTCCACATGCTCACATGTGTTGGTGATACAGTTATTATTTAAATTTGCATTAGAGCCACTATAGAGGTTTATAAAAATAATTTGGTATTGTTAATAATTTTATTTTTTATGGTAGATATATTTGAACTAAAATGTAATTTTAACATCTACCATAATCTATTTTTGTTGTTGTAAAATAGGCCTGAACTAAATGGTGGGTACTTAAACAAAACGAATGACCAAAAGGCTTATAGGACTATACCATGTTTACGGAAATATATTAGTTTGATGATTATTATTTTAAACATTAAAAGCATTATTGGACAAAACCAATACATGTCAGTCTTAGAAAATTTATTGATTAACACTTATTATTAGTCTTAACAACTAAATTAGTTCAGTCATCGTTACAGTAGCCTGGTGTTTATTGGAGTCTGTAACTTAGTCCTGACTAAACTAAATCTTGATGAGACTAATATCCTTACATATTTAACTGTTTAGGAGCTAGTTTTGCCGGTGACGAGGATGTTAGGGTTTGAATCCTGGATGGGTGTGAAAGGGTGTTATTTTCTAAATGATTATTCACCCTCCTTCCACGCAAATGCGGGTACATTTACTCTAAGTGATACCGTAGTCGTATCTACACAAATAGGGTAATTGAATTTAAATGTGCTTATAATATACAAAACAATATTTATACCTGTTCTATATGTTTGTGTAAAGTGGTCTCATAGCTTATACGACTAAAATAAATTTAGTGTACTAGAAAGCAAGATATTTAGGAAGATATTAGCTCCAAAATGGATGAGATTACTGGGGAGTATAAGAAGTTATGTAATGATCAGTTACAACCCTCTACTCATAAAATACATAATAATAATAATAATAAAATCTCGTTGATTACGGTGGGTTGGACATTCAGATCGAATAGGAGAATATAGAACCATGTTTAAGATATTGACTGACAAAACCCAATGGTAAGAGACCATTGAGAAGACCTATATGCCAATTATCAGCAGGCCAGTCCAACACAAGAGTGGTGACGTCTTATACCATTTTGCCACTGAAGTGGGTAACTTTCGAGTTATTAATGCCAGTAAGTAAGACCGGCAAATAAGTAATAAATGGAGAAAAAACGTTCAGAGTATATTTTACAAATTTCTTCTATTGTTTTATTTAAATATTCACTCGAAAAATTGAAAACCATGAAGATTCGCCACTGTTTTGGCTAATAAAAGAAACTTAGTTGTGTTAATTTTGGCAGGGAGGGGGGAGGGGGCCGAAACTCCAACTGATTTCACCATGGTTGGAATTAAAACAAAACAAGAATATATTAGGAGTATTTCAGAACATAATTGCTACTAGAGCAAGACAAGGAATCTGTTGGAATATTCCGGTAGTCAAGGCACGGAACGAGAAGTAGGCCTACCTAACAAGTCGTTCCCAACACTTGCTACTTGCTCGTACATTGCAGCTGGTCCAGACTGAGAAGACAGTTTTCGTTAAGAAGCCCACGGAAATATTTTGCCTACTCACACCAGCACAAAATAAAAAAAAGTTTTGAAAAGGAATTATCGAAAGGAGGCCATTTCAAAGTAAAACTTTTTCATGTCCTTTTGCGCTCCATGTAAAAACCAAATATATCAGAGGTTTGTATTTCTTACTTATATAACCATTAACAAAAAATGTTATGTATCTCAGCTTTGGTTAAAGTTATTAATATATTAATGCAACCCCCCCCCTCCCCTTTCCTGTAATAGGGTGAGGATGACTGGAAAATCAGGCGAAATGGCCTAATTTTAATAACATATCTTTATTTGTCATAAACAATGAAAAGGTACACATTATAGAATATCGACAAACATATAACATAAAGCGCGTATTCCTTCCTAACGAGAATTAGTTCCATTTAGATTACGGAGACCATAACTCAACAATGCAACAATGCAACAATGCACGATGAACATAATTAAACATATAAGACAAAAACCTACTCGACTTATGTATCAAAGTCTATGATCCTAGGTTCGAAGAACGTCCAATCCAATAAGGTGATCTTTAAAGTTTATGATATTCAAAGGTCCCGCGTAACACACAGACGTTAAGCGCTAATAACCCCAAACAAATATAATGTTATACAATAATAACGACCAATAGCGGACCAAGTCCCAATCTATCCTATTAGTGTCCTGTCTCCTAATAAAATGTAATCTACCCAGACGACAGCTAATCCTAAGCATACTCATAAATAAATACTAGATGGGAAGAAAGCCCAAGACGCAGAGTTTTACTCTGCGTATTCAATATAATGTAAATATACCTATAAGGCAAATAGGCGCAATAAATAGGGCTGGAGCCCAAAAAGACGGCATAAAGGCGACGACATTTTGACAA
>CABFOW010000885.1:49779-98776 GCA_902141385.1 Timema californicum | reverse complement strand
ACTTAAGCTTATGGAATCCTTGCATAGTGTTTAAGTTAGTAAAGAATAGTATATGGGGTTTTTAATTAATGTCATAAAATTCCCAAATATAAGGACATATTTATTAAACCAAATTATTTTATAAAGTTAGGAATAGAATCAAATTTAATCTTTTATTTTAAATGTATAACGTTTTATTTTTATAAGTTTACTAGTTGCGTTCAGGTTGAAGCAAAGCCCTGCTCTTTGCAATAATTTACACATTTTAGTATCTTACAGTGCCGCCATTGACAGGCTTGGTTCTCTGCCTATGCGAGCGATGTGTCCACAGGGGTGCCCCAAGGATAGGGGGCTCTAGAGCTAGCCCTTTGTTTAATCGTTTAAATAAATAAATAAAACGATAGAAAATATATGAGAGCAGTAAAATGTAAATAGTTACAACAGCATCAGCTGTTATATGAGTGTTTGTTAGTTTTGTCTCCCCTCCGTCCCCTAGGCTACATCACTTGTCTTCTCTCCTGAGGCCACATCGCTTGTTTCTCCTCATCTCTTGAGGCTACGTCGCTCCCCTCCCCTCCTGAAGCCACATCGATCGTGTCTCCTCATCTCCTGAGGCTACGTCGCTCCCCTCCCCTCCTGAAGCCACATCGATCGTGTCTCCTCATCTCCTGAGGCTACTTCACTCGTCTCCCCTTCTGAGGCCACATCCCTCATTTCTCCTCATCTCCTGAGGCTACTTCACTCGTCTCCTCTTTTGAGGCCACATCGCTCGTTTCTCCTCATCTCCTGAGGCTACGTCGCTCCCCTCCCCTCCTGAAGCCACATCGATCATGTCTCCTCATCTCCTGAGGCTACGTCGCTCCCCTCCCCTCCTGAAGCCACATCCCTCATTTCTCCTCATCTCCTGAGGCTACTTCACTCGTCTCCCCTTCTGAGGCCACATCCCTCATTTCTCCTCAACTCCTAAGGCTACGTCACTCGTCTCCTCTTTTGAGGCCACATCGCTCGTGTCTCCTCATCTCCTGAGGCTACATCGCTCGTCTCCCCTCCTGAGGCCACACCACTCGTGTCTCCTCATCTCCTAAGGCTACATCGCTCGTTCCTCATCTCCTGAGGCTACATCGCTCGTTCCTCCTCATCACCTGAGGCCACGTCCCAAGTCTCCCTTTTCCTTAATTATTGAGTGTAGAGTTGTAAACGTGAATCTTTATTAAAATCAGGCCCACGCGTTACTTGTATTTACCTTTATGTGTGCGTATTAATAGATTTTTAGTTTCATTACAAGTTGTAGTAAGTTTCTTAAGGCCGTAAGACAAAATATTTATTGTGTTTCAAATTTTGAATATTAAGAAAACTCACCGATTAATCAGCATGATAATCACTGATTATGATTAATGGCTAGTGGACAAATAATAGCTCTATTATGATTCATTGGTACCCTCATTGGTAAACCTATAGAGAATATCAAGGAATAAACATTAAATACAAGCAAGGATAGAACAACAAAACTTTGTAGAAGGTTTTATTTTATTCATACCAGTGACCGTCAGTCCACGATGCTACATAATAGGAGGAATTTTTCTTCTAAAAATATAGGGTTGGTGATACTGAAAATGAGATATTTTCCTCTAATTTCCCTTTCTATCCAAGCTGCCATTATGGCGGTGCAGTCTTAATAAGGCTAACTACCATTTTGAAATACAGGCTAAGCTTTGGAACAAAATATTTGAATAACCATTAGTCTAAATCACTTGTAGTTTTTAAATTTATCTTTAATTGGGTTTTTTCAAACTATTTATATGAAAAAAATCTAAATTACTATTTTTACTTACCAAATAAGGTTTAAATGTCAAGTTTTACAAGACATTTGAAATTAGGAAAAATAAGTTTTTAAAATATATTTATTTTAAATAAAATTCATTCGCAAGATTTAAAATTATATATATATATATATAAATATATTCCAAAATGTTGGCTTAAAGTTTCATATTTAAAATAACTCTAAGACAGCCCTCACCTTCTCTCTTCACCCCCCCCCCCACCCCCCAATTTTATTTGAAAGCAATGTTTCGAAATAAGACCACTAACTGCCAACACTAGAAATAGGCCTATATATAGAGTAGCTACCAGATTCCTCACACCCATCAGTTTCTACCCTGTTAGCTGAAAAAGAGCTATACTATATCACACACTTAAGTCATGGGCACACTGGGCAGTGCCCAGGTGCCCCAGTCCGGGATGCTGCCATATTGTTCAATATGTACCATATAGGTGGTTTAAATTTTTATTACCGTGGGGGGGGCGGGGGGTAGGGCTCGAAGAGTCTCAATGAATTTTACCCAGGTTCCTAAAATTCTGTTAAGAAGGGCCTGCGTTATGGATGTCATTTAATAAATATTTGGTGTAAAAAATACTGTTTAGAAACTGTTCATAGCATTATTGTGTTGAAACATGTTTATTCAGTGAGATGTATCAAATGTATTTATGATTTGTTTTTCTTCTTCTTCTTTCAAATAAGATTTTCTAAATTAAAGCTAATAAATACATATTTTTAGATATACTATTACACAAGAAAGAATGATAGGACAAGCCACTATTTCTATTGAGAATAATAATTGTTGTCAGCTAAACAACAGCAACATAATATATGACCTCACAGCAAGAAAAATTAAAATATTAAAAGGTGAAATGCTGAAAAATATTAAAAACATTAGTAAGGAAATTTGTATGAGCCGATTCATGTGTTTACCATATTTTAACATGTAATAACTTATAATTTTTTATTTTAAAAAGTATTTAGGTGTATGTTATTTTATGACCTTTCAAGTTTATTAAATACTGTATTGTCCTTTGCTTGTTAATCAGATAATTACTATACAACCAATATTCTAATTAATTTTTTTACTAAAATATCTAATGATTTCTTATAACATTGTAATAAAAGTGTTAAAACTACATTATCTTTTATATAAAAACTATAGGGTTTTCATAATTTACTATCCATGATTAATTTAGCCTATTTAATCCCAAAATAATACTCCAATCTATTTTTTTTAAATTAGTTCGAACTCACATGTTTGTTTTATATTCAAGATCATAAAATACATAGCTACCTTAATATATCTTTTGTTAAGTCTGATTCACAATATTATCTAACTTATGTGATTAGACTGTTTGAATATTTTACAAAAAAATAATCTATGGGTCCCACATTATACAGTTTGCAGGGGGCCACAAATTTCCTAGGACCGGCTCTGAGTATAGTGCCAGTGCACAAAGGTTTTCCAAGCGCGTGCATGTGGGTGGGTTGCCCTCTCCCCCAAACCCTGGAAAAAAAATTCTGAGGGTGCCATTGCAAGCGATGATAACAATAACAATAAAAATAGTGACCAGCTTGAATGCAACCAGTAAATATCTCCTCCTTGACCTATAGGAACTGAACCTATGTCCTACACAAACTTGTGGTTGGCCATTCTCAATGGTCAAATATAAATCTTTCAACAACTTCAAGTTGTAAATTTGAAGGTAAAGTCTGGTTTTACAACGAATCAAATCCCACCCTAGTAAAAGAACCCCTTACCCTACGTTTTAAAACTCTCTTAGGAAACGGGAGAGTGGTGGTACTTTGGATACCATTTCTAAGGCACCAGATAAAGGTTTTTTTTGAAAGGGGTGTGGGGATATTTTCAACCAATGTTATTTGTTAAGAAACAAACGCTCTTGCCAAAATGAGATTTGTTTGTAAACGTTTGGATCTGTTAGGATTCGGGGTGTCTTTTCTTCCATTCAAGGGGGAGGGTGATGGGGTTGAAGCTTTATAGTGGCGAGCTTTTCACGAAAGTGAAGCGCCCCCTTTCACCAAATCCCCCCTCTTTAGCAACCTACTCTTTCCCCCCAATCCCTGGTAAAAAAATACCCTGAGTGGGATTGGGAATGGGTTACTATTGCCCCTTGTTTCCTAATGTGATGAAGTTGTGGGTGGTGATGTAGAAAAAAAAAGAGTGTACAACAGTGGACCGGTTTTAAAGTGGAATTAATGATTTTCTAAGAGGCTTACATGTTAGAGGAGACTGGTAGTAAATGGGTTGGTGGTGGAATTTAGGGGAGGGGGGATGCATATGAAGAGCGTCTCCATAGAATTAGGACGATGTACGAGAAATACTTAAGTAAACATCGGTAAAGAACCACCAAATAAATCTAGCCAATTATGTGGAGCAATCATTTAATTTATATGATCAGTTAACTTTTTTTTTATTATTGATAAAATATAGTAGGATTTTCATAGACAGAATATTATAGAAAAGCTAGACATATTTTTATTGCGGCCAACATTGTATTATATTATTAGTGTTATCTTACAGCTATCAATTGAAAATATCAGTGGCTTTGGTGGCCGCATGGTCTAAGACGTCACTCTCGTGTTGGAATAGAGTGCCGATGTCAGGGAGATTGGAGTTAACATTCCGGTCGACTGTACTAAGGGTGGTTTTCCCTCAATTGTTTTCCACTCTCACTCCACGCAAATGCAAGTACAATACCTTTAAATTAGGGATGTGCGAGAACTTTTTTTTTTTCAATTCGAGATGATCTCGAGTCGAGAATATAAAAAAGTATCGAGACACAAGAACGAGACGAGAAAAGTCCTTTAAAAAATTTAGATTATGTTTATTAAAGTAAATATATAGTTTACAGATGATCTTTTTGACATTAGAGCTGGCACTTTTATATATAGTTCATTCAAACACTTAAGATATCTAATACACATTTTAAATGCAATTAATAAAATAGTAATAGGTAGTTATCAATGAACTCCATTTATAATTTAATTTTGTACTGTAACCGCTTATATTGTAAAAGTTTGATTTTGAAAAATAATAATAATTATAACCAATACATTTCTTATTGAAGACTGTTTTTGGGGGGAGGGGGAATGTGACCGGTTTTTGGGTTATCACGATATTATTGGAAATAATAAGTTCCGGTTTGGTTTTATAATTTATTAGGACCATTATTAGCTTATTTTTTTATTTCTAGAATTTTAAAATTCACTTTTAAATTGAGAGACGAGATCTAGATTATTTTTTCTTGAATTTTCGAGATATTTTCGAGATATTTTCGAGTCTGGCACATTCCTACTTTAAATTCAACATATCTCATCCATAATGCATATAATATGAACAAGTAGTATGATGGAGTGCTAAATAATAATAATAATAATACCGATAAAAAATGACAACTGAATGTCATATACGACCAAACGTATGAAAACGTGAAAGTAGATTTATTCACTTTTCTGTCAGATAAGGTTCTTTCTTTGAACATAGGATTGTACTTAAAAGATGGGTGTGTCCGTGTGTTCCCCTTAGATTAGTATAAGGATTGACGATCATCTTTCTACTCAAATTAGCTACCAAAAGACATTTTCGGTCTACTATTCTTTAATATTCGTTTAAATATTATTTAAAAGGTTAAATTCAAATATTATTTTTTTAAATTCATAGTCCTAATCATATCAGTGGTTAGTGCAAATTCATGAATAGTCCGGATGGGTAGTAAGACGCGGTGCACTCATAAACACTTCCTATATTAAGTCGTCAGTAAATGGCGTGACCCTAAATCGTATCTTTTAAAACTAAAAAATAGATTTAATAATGACTAACTATATATACTGTCCAGTTTCTGAACTGTATATATATTTAATATTGTGAAATAACCTTGGAATATTTGGTTTAGCTTATTTTCATTTTATGTATTTCCTTATTTACGTAAGTTTTGTGTTTATTATTTTCTCTTTGGTGTTTCCCTCCGTTTTGGTAGTTGAAAGATTAAAGGAGGGAAGGTCATTCATTGCTTTTAGATCAGTGAGTGGGGTACGGGTCAACACAGAGACAAGCTATTTCAGGGTGTCTTGTCACAATTATCATACCAAATGCTACACAGATAGTTTTCTGCGTGCGAACTGGGTGTTTATTGCCATGCAGTAACCTCATTTAGCAAGAAACCACGAGTGTTCGAGAGGTGCCGCTGAATTAACACCTCGTTCCCTATTTCTTGCCACTCCAAACAAGCTACATACAAGGTGTGTTTCCATTGTCTGTGAATTTCAAATTGGACGAGGTAAGCTACACAATTGATCATGTAAACAATCCACTAATACATGTTTTTCGTCTTATCGCGTTGCTTGATAACTGAAACGAACAGTTATAATAATAATAATAATAATAATAATAATCCAATTTCATTTTACTTTATTAAAGTGAATCAACAGTCAAAACCTCTAACAAGCACTGAGACAATACAGGTCACAAGGCTTTCAAAATAAATAAATAATCTTTGTGTACAATCAATTACAGCAATTATGGATTTAGTAACTCAGTAATAATATAATGACAACAATGAAGTGTGTAAGGCGCATGTTAGCTGTCACGAGGATAAACAAGATGAGAGATGAAATCATCAGGGAAAGAGTGTGGTTAAAAAGAGTACATTTGATCGTTGAGGAAACAAGACTGAGATGGTATGGGCCTGTAATGAGGATGGAGAAGGAGAGGACACCAAAGAAAATGTTGTAACTTAAGCATGCAGGAAAAAGACCGCAAGGGAGACTAAAAAAATAGACGGAAGAAGCACATAACAGAAAATGTGAGAGGAGAGGAATCGAAGTGGTTAAGGGAGAATGAATGGTGAAAGGATAGAGGAAGATGGAGGAATTTTCCTAAACTGACATGGCCACAGGCTGGGAGCTAATCTAATATTAATAAATAGTAGTAAACAATGGTCAACAAAGAAACAGTAAGTAATCAATTATAAGTGTGTACTAATAAGGATGTAATAGTTATACAATTAATAATAATTTCCTTTATTATAGTATTGACCAACATTTGCGAGACTTAAAGCTGGAAAGTATAATAATATAAATAATATTAATAATAGCTCTCAATCTGACGGTTTCAGCTTAAAAGTATAGCAAAAATTTAAATTTAAAGCACGTCTGTTTACTTAAACTATCCTTTTTATAAGCGTTTCATTTTATACGCGCGTTATTTCCATGAAACACGGTCGGGGTGACATTCAATTAGAGCCTCTATGTCGAATATTCCTTTTAACAAACTGTGTTCCCTAAAGTCGCTTGTCAAGTAAGTTTACAACCCCAGGTTTATGCTGTGGTTAAATAGATTTTACACATTTTGTTACTATCAGCAAACGGCTTTTCCTGGGTTAATTTTTTTTTTATAATTCTGTGATTTATTGACTTAATGCTTTAACAATATTGGGTGACGGGATTATTCCATTGGCGTAACAATATTCATTAAATTATTGTTTCATGGTAACATTTAATAATTAAAATGTTTCGTGCTCCACGCTTTGTTACCCGTACAGACTATCGACACATTTACAATTATTGATTAAAGACATTAAGGATATATTTTAGATAAAATTTACCCGCATTTGCGTGAAAAAATGGTGGAAAACCGTTTAGGTAAAAACTACCTTTGTACACTATCCTGGGACCCAAACCCCAAAATCCACGTCACTGACAGCCTGGACTAGATGACCCTGATATTTGATCCACGCATCCACCGATGCGGGTGAGGATGGTACTTTATAAGAAATCAGCCTACAATAGCGTGAAGAGAGGATAAGAAATTCCCATTAAAAATTATTAGAAGAAAACCGACTCCAGTATACGTGCCTGGATTCGAACTCCTATCTCTCCCTCACTAGTGACAGCAAAGTACAACGTGAGTCTAACGATTTACCCTACATGGCCACCACTTTGAGGTCTAATTGACCTACAAGTAATTCTGATACTTATTTGAGAAAAATGTACCATCAAATTACATTCATTTATTTTTACGCCTGACTTGGGGTTGAACCAGGGTTCCACCTGCGTGCCTCCTAGCCCTGTATACTACTATAAAGCCAAATGGCTGACTCACTCACTGACATTAAGGTGCGGCAGAAGGGAGTGCGAGTAAATTTAGAATTTTTATAACATTACTTTTATTGGTAAAAATAAATCAAATATTTCTCCAGTAGCAACATAGAGCTTAGTTTTCTGCACATGCTAATATCAATAGATCTTGAATATCTGTCAAGAGTGTCCTGGAATTGTGTCAAAAATTTTTCTCTTTATTTAAAAAGTGTTGACAAAATTCCAGGACACCCTTGACAGGTATTCAAAATCTGTTGATATTAGCATGTGAAGAAAACTAAAATATATGTTGCTACTAGAGAAATACTTAATTTATTTTGGCCAAGAAATGTATATTCTATAAAAACTGTAAAAATACTTGCGCTCCCTTCTGCCGCACCTTAATGTTTACCCACTTCCATATGAGCTAGAAACTTGAAATATGGCGAAATTATACCTTTTAGCTTCTAACTGACGGGAAAGTTTCAAAAAGTTAAAAAATTGAATTTAACTCCCAAAAAAAAAAATCCAAAATGGTGGAGCAACTTTAAAGTCGGTGCGGACCTTTCTTTGGAGGTCTCTTATAGCTAAACGGTAATACCTATCAAGAAACGGCTCTGGAATTACATTAGTTTACATCCAATTTCAAAGAAAACTCACTGGGGGTTTCTAGCAAAGCGAGTATTCAATATACAGCCCAACTAAATCTGACCCGCAATGGTTTCTACTCTCATGTATTCATCCGCCAAGCCATATGATCTGCAATACTATATATTGAGTTGTAACTTTTGTCAGCCAAAACCATCACCACAAACAATTTGTTTTGAAAAATAATTGCGTTTTCCTTTCAATCATATATACATCCTCTGATAGCTGTCAGTTATTATTATTATTATTATTATTATTATTATTAGCACCGCGTCTTACTACCCGTTCGGGTTATACGCACTTACGCTAATGTGTAATGGTAGGGTGATTTGTGAGATGAAATGGAGGACCTACAGTTTAACGTGGAATCCGAACCACGGTGGAGGCCTGGCATTCCTCACATTTACAAGATGTCTTGTCAGAGGTGAAGGAAGGGTTTGGTAATCAGATAAATCTTTGCCGGGACCAAGGATTGAACCCCGGCCGCCTGCATAGAAGTCTGACACCTTACCCCTAGACCGCCAGGTCACCTGCCAGTTGTCACCACACATATTGTGATATGTTTATACTTTGGTCTACCGGTGACGGGGAGTCGAAGTTAGAATCTTGGCTGGGTAGATAAGGGTATTTTTTTCCTAGATTATTTCTTGCTCTACCTCCACGTAAATAAGGGTATATTTCTACTTAATTTCTCATGCCTACTCAATTCGCGTGGTTAAAAGAATATAGCTCGGATGTTAGTAAGATACGCAGACAAAAGTAAATAATAAAACCACTTGGTTCGGTTAATGAACGTTTTCCATACACGCTACTTTGCCGGCAATCGAACTCTTTGAATCCCTTTCCGTTATTTTTATCCAACACACACTTCCCTGCTCATCATAGCTATACGCATTTTAACTAAGCCAGCGGGGTTGCTATGATGAAGGTAGAAACTAGAGGAAGCGTGCCCGCATTTGAGTAGAAGAAAAGTGGGGAAACAATTTAGGGAAAACTTCAGAATACTTGCTGAAATCTAACCTTGACCTTATTACCTGCAAACAAGACAATACGACCCTGATATTCAGGACATTATAGGTTGAGAACCGGAGATCAATCGGTGCCCCATGCAATCTTAACTGCTTGTTATTATTATAGAGGGATAATGATTGACTCGTGAGAGCAGAATATAAATACTGGCCTTGATATACCGTGAAATAGTTGGTTGACTGTCAAGAATAGAATATAAATACGGCCTTAAGTATTCCCGGATATTGGTTTGACTCCCAATACTATACTATAAATACAGCCTTAAGTACCCCATGGTATTTCTCGACTCCCAATACTATACATTTAGCCTTAAATATTTCTGGATATTGGTTGATTTCCAATACTATGCTATAAATACAGTCTTAAGTACCCAAGGATATTGGTTGATCCCCAATACTATACTATAAATACAGCCTTAAATATTTCCTGTTATTGATTGACTCCCAATACTATACTATAAATACAGCATTAAGTATTTCTGTATATTGGTTGACTCCCAATACTATACTATAAATACAATCTTAAGCACACCAGGATATTGGTTGACTCCCAATATTATACTATAAATAAAGCCTTAAATATCCCCGGATATTGGTTTACTCTCAAGACTAAACCGAACCGCCATTTCGGGTACAACGGCTTTCTGCCTTCTACTACAAACCAGCTGCAAGATCGACCAGCAACAGGCCCATAGAGTTATTGCAACCAATTCAATCAGACAATTTGACGTGACCCGCAAAATGGAACAGGTTCCGTACATACATACGTGCCACGAATGCTTTATCGACAAATACCGGAGTACAGTAAAACACAAACACAAAACTTCCCCTTCACTTCAAACAAAATAAACAAAAATGCTCACGCATGGAAATAGCTTAATAAATGTTAAATGATACGACTTCCCCCTACACCCGTCCCAAAAACTCTCCCTTAACCACACTCCACGAGGCCGTCAATATAAAGCACACTCATACACGTTTTCTTTCTCTATTATTGGTTCCGTTCGAATGAAAAACAAATGGATAGTATTATAATTTAAAACCTTCTATTTCTGGCTGAATATTTCCTATAGATGAATTGAATGAATAGACGAGTGGAATGAAACATTATGTTGAATATTATTTAACTGCTTGCGTGGCCTAATGATATAAGGTGTCACTCTAGCAATATAATGACCTGTCAGAGATATCAAAGTTCGAATCTCGGTCGGGAGTACTGAAGGTAGTTTAAAAAAAAATGGCTTTCCACTCTCCCTATACGCAAATATGAGTACCTTACCTCCAAATTCAACCTTACTAAGGTATTTTGTGCTGTGATTAGGTTTGTTAACACAACAGAAACCGGAAAAGAAATAATAATAATATATATATTATTTAAGATGGGATTGACTCTTGACACGAGACAGCTAAGTTTGGAACCCTGTTCGCTTTCGCTGTTATATAAATACGCTGGCTCCAAATTATATTAGTAAACAACCGTGGCGTATTCTGGGTCTAAGAAATATGATATATTTGCCTCCTTAAACTAGTACTATTAAAAAAAATTAAAATAGGAAGTTTAGAGTGGTAAATTAATATAAATGTTTTAGGTACATTATAACAAAACAAATAATTATTAGGGTTTTAACACTAACTTAAAACACTTTATTTATACACTAATAATGATTTCGTTTCCAACAGTTGATTATTTATATCATTCACTCTAATTCACTTAAAAGTACTCTGTTGATAAACAAAACACCAAACTAAAACAACTTACGAGAAATACCTTCTCCTACGGGCGGGTGAAAGTCACCGCCCGAGAAATTAAAGGCGAGTCTCTACGCCATCGAATACTTTTGTCAACCCATGTCACCGGTGCCATGGGCAAAACGATGGACGTACTATTGTTGGGAACGTGTTGGCCTCATTGCTGTGAGGAACGCGATGTAAGAATTCTTGCAGGAAATTTATGGAAGAATTGTTGTGGAGGAAGGGATGAAAGTATTGTTGTGGGGACGTGAAGGAAGCATTTTTGTGGGGAACGTAATTGAATCATTGTTGTGGAAAAGTGATGAAAGCATTGTTGTGGGGAGAGCGATGCAATAATTATTGTGGAAAAGCTGATTGAAGCATTACTGGGGGGAAAGTGATGGAACCATTATTGTGGGCGATGAAAGCATCACTGTAGAAAAAAGGATGGACTCATTGTTGTGGGGGAGGTGATGATAATGTTGCGGGAAATTGATGGAAATATTGTTGTGGAAAAAGGAATGGATGCTTTGTTGTGGGTAAAGAGATGGAAATATGGATGTGGGGAAAGTGATGTAAGCACTGGTGTGGATAATTCTACATCACTCAACGAATATTTTACGTACAGGGTTACATAATATTTTCTGTAGAAGCCATTGTTGAATAGGCTTGATTCCCTTATCCAAACGATTACTCAAGTTTACTAATATTTTTATAATGATTCTGAATTTTCTAGATATAAAATCTTGTTTGGAATATACGAAACTAACGTCAAACAATGTTTTTTATTTTTATTTAGCACCATATCATACCACCCATTGGGGCTATACGCTTAAGTACAGATAGGCTAAGAATGGGGAAGGCTGAATTTAGAAGAAGAGAATCCACATTCGCATGGAGGGAGAGTGAACAAATTTAGGAAAAACCACCCCAGTTCACCCGAGAGAATTTCGAAACCAAGTCTCCCCATCCTCGGCAATATAGCTCAACACAAATATAACGCGCTAGCTAACTATGCTACCGAAGCGGACAATATTTAATTAATAAACTAACATCTACACACACATTTATTTTACTTTTGGTTGTACTTAACGCCACTATTTCTAACCAAACATTAGAATAAATACATGACTAACAAGCTGACTTAATTTTAGAAAACCAATTCTAATACTAAATTCACAAATTAATAATATATAGTTTGGTATACAGAGTTATATATATTATTTCAAAGTCAAATATATTAATATTTATTTCAAGGTACTATTTTTCCATTTTAATTTCATCATCAAATAATATAATTTTATAAAAACATAAACATCTAATTTTGTTTATAATTAGATTAAATTTAAAATTAATTTTTTTAATATTTGACCTTAAAGAATGCTTATTTTTCCGGCCGAAAAGCCCACATGATTAAGTGGTTTCTCTCAACTTTGTGGAAGAACGAAAACAGAAATTGTGATTTATCCCATGCACTGTCCAACGGTATTTTAACCCAAATAAATTCAAACTTTATATGAGAATTTTATAGAATGTTTAAATTTTAATGCTGTAGTGATTTTTTAAATGAAAATTGGCATTTTTTCTGGACTAGTAATGTAATTTACTCTGATTTGTATTGTGATTTTTACCGGTGATCAGCACTTACAATCAGCGCAAATTAACGAAAAGATTAATAACTATAGCCTATTGCAATTATTTTATAAATTATATTTTTTTAAACTTTTTAGAAGTATACACTTTATAATTGTTGTTAATGTTTCAATACAAACCAAGGCCTTTAATACTACCACATTCTTTTCTAAACTTATTTTAGGAAATTGAAAGAAAAATAACTCTTGTTAATTTGTATTGCTTTGTCGATAACTTAAATCAAAGCTAAATAATTAAACTAAACAATAAAATAGCGGTTCAAAAATATCAAAATTAAATCAGAAATCCATTTATTCTTCTTTATGTAAATAAATATTTATAATATAACTTAGGAAAATTCATTTTAAAAACTGTAAAAATAGCATGATGTGTGTAAGTAAAGTAGCATCAACTAAACTTAAATACTATAAAATTTACTACATGAATATATAAAATAGCACTATTGGCAGTTTCTGTGACTCCGAAATAGACCAGTGTGTCATTTTTTTTAGAGCCACGTCTTACTATCCGTTCGGAATTTACGCTTATGTACTAACTACGCTATTGGTTTTAAGGCTAAGGAAGGTTATATTCTAATAACATGTACATGCACTTGCGTTTAGGAATAGTAGAAAACCATTTTATAAAAACCACACTCAGTACACTCGACCAAGATTCGAACTCTGTTCTCCCCGTCAGGTCCAGTCGACTAAGAGAGTAATGCGTTAGACCACGTGTCCACCGAAGCAAGTCAATGTGTCAAATGTCAAATTGATCTTATTGTTATAATAAAATATTTTTCACATGACCATCTCATTAATTATAAGATAAATACTTTCACAAGTTGACAAACTTTGTATTCCTCACTACTGGAGTATCACCATCCGACAATAACATCAAAGTCCTTGAGGTGCGTATACATTATGCGAGCCGAGACTGTAATGTAACATGTAACGTAATGCTCGTCAGTTTGGACGTGGAACGAGCACACCACAAGCATACTCTGAACCATTGGTGGAAAGAGCACACCGCAAGCATCCTCTGTACCATTGGTGAAACGAGTACATCACAAGCATCCTCTGAGCCATTGGTAGAATGAGCACACAGTAAGCATCCTATGAACCAATGGTGAAAAAAGTACATCACAAGCATACCCTGAACCATTGGAGGAACGAGCATGCCACAGGCATCCTCTGAACCATTGGAGAAATGAGTACATCACAAGCATCCTATGAACCATTGGAGAAAATATTACATCACAAGCATCCTCTGAACCATTGGTGGAACGAGTACATCACAAGCATACCCTAAACCATTGGATAAATGAGTACATCACAAGCATCCTATGAACCATTGGTGGAACGAGTACATCACAAGCATCCTTTGAACCATTGGTGGAACGAGTACATCACGAGCATCCTTTGAACCATTGGTGGAACAAGTACGCCACAAGCATCCTCTGAACCATTGGTGGAATGAGCACACTGCAAGCATCCTCTGAACCATTGGTGAAACGAGCACACCACAAGCATCCTATGAACCATTGGTGGAACGAGTACACTGCAAGCATCCTATGAACCATTAGTGGAATGAGCACACCACAAGCATCTTCTGAACCATTGGTGAAACGAGTACACTGCAAGCATCCTCTGAACCATTGGTGAAATGAGCACACCACAAGCATCCTATGAACCATTGGTGGAACGAGTACACTGCAAGCATCCTATGAACCATTAGTGGAATGAGCACACCACAAGCATCTTCTGAACCATTGGTGAAACGAGTACACTGCAAGCATCCTCTGAACCATTGGTGAAACGAGCACACCACAAGCATCCTATGAACCATTGGTGGAACGAGTACATCACAAGCATCCTTTGAACCATTGGTGGAACGAGTACACTGCAAGCATCCTATGAACCATTGGTGGAATGAGCACACTGCAAGCATCTTCTGAACCATTGGTGGAACAAGTACGCCACAAGCATCCTCTGAACCATTGGTGGAACGAGTACGCCACAAGCATCCTCTGAACCATTGGTGAAACAAGCACACCACAAGCATCTTCTGAACCATTGGTGAAACGAGCACACCACAAGCAAGCGACGTAATAATGATCTCAGATCAATTCAGTATTTACGAGGGTGCACTATATTTTAATTATATGCAGTGGTGCTATGCTGATTATGGCAAATCTATTTTTTTAAACAATGAAATGTTCGGTGATGATGGCGTATAGTTGTATAAATAAAACGGGCCGGTTTGCGAGATTTAAATTTACAGCATATTAGTGGACAGTAGAAAAACTTAACCAGGATGTCTCCCACAGTCTTTGAGAATTTGCAAAGTAAAATAGAACAGAAAAAACTAATTATTTTTCGATTGCAAACATATTTTTCTTGGCCTGATATTGTGGTGATATCCTTCCAGTCATCTTTCTTCAGATTATTTTTAAATAGTTTTTATCCTTGCCTCCTTGGGGTCCCATAAAACACTATGTTTTTTAATAAGAATCAATCAACTGGAATACAGAGTCCTCAGACCAGTTCTCCATCTTGCGACCACGCAACAAACACGTCCCAACTAGACTGACAATCCCTTTGTGTTCGATGGAAAAACCGACAGCCGGCGAATCACTGCGAATGGCTCGTAGCGTGCTCGCAGACCCGTCCCAATCTGTTATATTACAGGCCCGGCTCGCCTAATGTATACGGGGCTTAAAATTTGTCAACTGATAATTTTGATGGTTCCTTTTCTAGCAAGATTAACTTTTGTCTTTCCAAAGGATCATCATACAATCCTTTAAGATTGATTGACCGCTAGTTCTTTTGTACATGACATGTTTTAAAATTATTTTCGCAGGTTCTGATTTCTTTAATTGATCTCAGTCCAATTGAGTGAATAACCAGTTTCATTGTTTTCTCTTTTATTATTCTCAAATCCTTGGAAAGCGCTTTAAAATCTATTAAGTCCTGGCTATCAATTTTATTGATAGTGTTTGGATTCTGTCTTATTTCAAGCTTAATTAATGGCTAAAGGTATTTAGAAAAACTCACGCCTATATGTTATAATGATACGCGTCCTTCGAAGGGCGCCGATTAAAGTGATACCATTTAGTTAACTGATATTTTCCCCGTGACCGAGCAATAATTAAAGCGGTACGGTATTTTGATGATATCCCGTGATTGGAGCCAATTATGAAGATACGGAATGTTTTGAAATATACTCCACGCGATGGGCGCCAGTTATGAAGATATGGTTGCACGTTGGGCGCCAATTAAGGTGTTCTCGTTATTTGATGGGATAATTGGTAGTTATAACCCCGTAATCGAGCGCCAATTATAGTTATATTGGATATTTGATGAGATAATTGGTATTTATAGCCCCGTGATCGAGCGCCCATTATAGCGATATTTCTCACACCTAAGAGATAAGTTAGACCTTTAAAATT
This sequence comes from Timema californicum, assembly GCA_902141385.1. NCBI lineage: Eukaryota > Metazoa > Arthropoda > Insecta > Phasmatodea > Timematidae > Timema > Timema californicum. Next base: position 82,392 of record CABFOW010000885.1, on the reverse strand, counting down.
GCACACGATTTATTCAGATCATTGCACCCTTGGTGCTGAAGATTTGACGGCACTGATAATTATTCTCTTTGATACATTACTGAGTTTTGTATTTTATTACAATGTTCTTGTCTATTACTGCCCACTGTATGCTGTGTAGATTTATGTTATCCCTATATATTCATACGCGCAAGCAGCTTATATATGACCTAACCCTTGCCTCTTGGACCTCTTGGAACCAGTTTCAAAACCAACTGTTTGAAAGAGTCCTGGCGAGAGATGTTGTGAAGGCTAACTTCCTATTGTGTAGAGGGAGCTAGCGTCACTTGCTTTTTTTGGTAAACACTACTGAGTTGGTTTTTGAAAGAAAAACTAAGCTTTATGGTGTAATCTATTGACATTAGTTCTGAAAAGAGCGTGATTCTCCATGGGCAAAGTCTTGAAGGGATACTTTACATACAATACTTTAAATAAAAATGAGCTTATCCATGACTTTATTAGTATGTGAGAGGGGTCCAAATCAGTATCATTACAATGCTCCAAAAATCTCTTACGTCGAGGGTAAAATTATTCATATCTTCAATAGGGTTAGAAAATCAGTTCCGTCAGTTTTTGGCATGAAGTGCTGATTCTGAAATGCTCATAGCCAAAATATCTCTGAATCAAAGTTTTGTCATTTACACCTGTAAGCGGTATGACCGGCGAGTTGTGGACGTACTTTGCGTTAAAATAATAGTTTATTTATTTTATTCTAACTTTGATTATGAATCAAGTAATGCTTTATTAAATTTACTTTTTAAGAAAGTCCTTGGTTTGGTTTGCCACTATTTTATAAATACAAAACGCCTTATATTTTCCAGAAGAAATTTTCATTCATATAAACAAGTTTTAGAGTAGTATAATATAAGAATGAAATCTCATTTTTCAAAAAAGTATGCGTATTAACTGATGTAAGTGGCATTTGAAACAGTATAGCAGTCATGGGGAAATTTATATAGTTGCTCCGAACCTTAAGCACAATTTTATAAAAAGGGATTTTTAGGAAATACAAACTTTTTTGGTCAACATTGATAACATTTCTCTATGGAATTTGTGTTACTTTATATTTATTAGAAATTTATCAAAAGCGTTGGGATCAGATAGCATGACTTTACTTATGAATGTATGAAGGTAGATCTAGTAATGTTTTTGCCGTCAGTAAATAAATACTCTACCTATTAAAATTGGACTGTGACGTTTCATGTAAGATGAGAGGGTCGAGAAATATTTTAGAATCAATATTCATAGTTTTTAATACAATTTTTCTTAAATTCAAATGCCTATTACTTAAAACTCGCAAATTTAATGTAACAAATTTACTACTATTCCTGTAAGTTTTTTGTTATGAGATTTTTGGTGTTTTTCCAGTTGATTCCAGACACAAAATATCCTCAAGTATTCTCGGTTTTCCAGGTTCGTGACAAATTTGCTCGAAATATTAATTTTTTTAGAAGAATATGCAAGTCTTGGTCTTCGTCAATATTTTAGATGTAACTAAAACAATACCATGGATTTTTTTAGTCGGGGAAAAAAAAAGGTTCCACCCAAAAGTCAACATTTAACCCGCTCTCTCTTGATCTCTGTTATTTGTACTTAAGATCAGTAGCAATAGGAGGAGAAGTTTTCAACTTACTGGTTGGTACCTTACCCTCGCAGTTTGTCGAGTCTAATGAATAGTTTTTTTACTCCTTCCCACTCCTCCCCATCTCCGTCTTCTTCCTTCACGAAGAAAGAAAAGGGAACAAATGCGTTACTCCTTTTCTTTCTTTTAAAATTTAGAATTTCTCTTCCATTCCATTTCATTGAACGTGAAAGTTGCCACTAGGAAAGTAAATAAATAAACTCTAAAAATATATTGAACAAACTTTCACAGGCCTAGCTTTATTTATTTATTACTTTATAATTTAGGTAAAATATGCACAGTCTAAATAATACTTTTTTGGCAGTTATTAAAATTACTAAAGCAATGTTCATATATTCCTACGTCAAGTTATATGAGCTGTAGCTGTCACTTTTAAATTAGTATCATATCAATACCTATAAAATTAACATTAATAAGTAGTAAAAAGTTAATAACAATGTCTATAATTTTTATTTAGTTTTTCCTTAGTTTACTTTTTAACAAATCAGAAATAGAAATAGACTAGAAATATTTAATATTCTTAATTTAAAATCAATTATGTACAACCGTTTAGGGTTTGGAGTAGCGCAGTGATGGGTGACAAAATTTAAGATTTTTCTTATTTGGGAGTAAATAAATAAAAGTTCGTCCAATTAACGATACCATCTGTTTCAGTCTAACATTAGATTATCTAAGCCATGCATTATAAATAATTTATTTATAAAAAAAGTAAAATACTATACCAAAACCACACAATCTAATGTTAACTTCCTGTTTCGGTGGTAAAATGGTCTAAGGAGTCACTCCCACTATAGACTGGGCTGCCGATGACTGAGAGATTGTAGTTCAAATCTCGGTCGAGAATATTGAGAGTGGTTTTTCTAAATGGCTTTACCCTCTACCTCCATGCAAATGCAAGTACATTTCCTATAAATTCAACTATTATCATCCCTTACATATCTGTGAAGCTAGTATATATGTCATATGTATACAATCCACAAGGGTAGTAAGAGGCAGCGATAAACTAGAATATAAATTTAATAATAATTGTCTGTAAACCTTTTTATTTGACTATTTGAATTTAAATAAATGGTACGGAACTCCGCATGAACTTAATCGCTCTATTGTTTGAAAATGGAGATATTTACTCAAAACTCGTAATATATGTGAAACGAAATAATATACACTAGCAAACCCAAGTATAAATTGCACTATACTTATGTAAAAACTTTTTTTTGTCCTTGTTTTAAATTTTATAATTTTGTTTTTAAAGAATTAATGTCCTCATTTGTATGTTTGGACCGATAAAAAAGATCAATGTTGGGTCCACAAGGGTCAACACTTCGTATTAAAATTACAACTTCCGAAGAAATTTTCGACATTTTATTAGGTGTTAAAAATCTTCATGCCATCGCATATCTTATAATTCTCCATTTGTAAATTTTTACCAATAAAAAATGTAAATTTAAGTATATGAACGTTGTACGACTTGATTTTTTGACCGATAAATAAGACATGGAAACTTTTTGAGATCACAGATTCAGCCCGTTTTAGAATTTTTCGGATTTAAGATTTTTTATATCATTCTCTGATTTCCAGAAAACTACATGTTGAATTTCACCTTACCGGGAAGTACGGAAAAAACTTTTGGAAGTAAAAACAGACACGGTATGCATTTTATACTATAATTTATAGTTATTAAATAAAGTAGTCAATTCACTAATAAGAAGATATAATCATCGACTCTTGTTTATTTGATTGAAATCAATAATCTTAAATGGGCATCATTTATAGATCTTATACACATGTTTGAATTCAACAAAAAATAGTCGTAATCAACAGGTCTAATAGGATATTTTTTTCACGTATTAAAAAGTTGTATGTTTGATATAATACTTGCAGTACTTTTATTCTATTTTAAACAAATACAATCGTTTATAATAAGAATTATATCTGTACACTGTGTAACACCTACCGCTCAAGGAATGACAATGTATTTACAAATAATTTGGCTCTAATCCAATGTAGATGATTTAAAAGATATTCAAACCACGTTTGACATAATATTTTGAGTTGCATTTTATTGTTTCAAACACTTTCCTCTTGGACACACCAGGGTAAATATAATTTTTATTGAAATACCACTAGAGCGATTCATATGAAAATTAAGAAATTTTCAAATTTATATTCGCCCTTGCTCCGGAAATAATTATATTCACAAAATAAAATAAGTATAGTGCAATAAAAGATAGTCTAGGCCTTGTGGCTTAGAGCTTAATTTAATCACGTTATTTTATTTCATATTTACTAGTTACTTTGAATATGGTTTGTGTGTATATATATGTAAATATTTATACATCTAAAAATATATACATATATATATATAAATATCCATACATATATACATATATTTATAAATTAAGCTTTATACCAAGTTACACTTTGTGAATGTTCATAATAATACCCATTTAAATATTTGCAACATTTTCTCATATTATTTTGGCATTGGGAATGAAACTGAATGCTTTTATGTACAGAAGCTATAGATTACCATAAATGTTCCATGTTTGGTCAAAACCGACAGCAATGTATTTATTATTTAAATAATTTTTAATAGATGAATTTATTAGCTAGGTACTCTAAAACAACTGTAGCTTACTTTGATAAGATTATTTTAATATTATTTTATGAACGTCAAAATACTCAAATGATTCAATATTAAAACCTCAAATACCCTTGAACAAAGCATGTGGCTCCTAAAGACTTAATACAAATTTAATAAGATAATATTGGTGCACCAAATTTGGTTGAAATCCATGCTTAAAATAAAATTTGGGGATATGCAAACATACAAAGACACAAATTAAACAATGGGTGATTTAAGTATTTTACTCACTCAAATAAAACATTAATTAACTAAAGACAAAAATTTAATTACTATATTACGTCATAAAGCTTGGTTCTATGCGTTGACAGCGTAGATAAACTTCTAAAAATGGGTTATTAACAATATAGCTTCTAAGGTGTGGGAAATGATGTCTAATCTCATAAACCTCAACCTCATTATACAGTCTTCAAGTGCTTTCAACAGAAGTAGGGGTAATAGGGGAAGGCGAAATAGATGTGATTAATATAACGAAATGTCTTGGTGAAAACTAGATAAAGGAGTCTTGTGTGAAAATGACAATAATATACAAGGCAAGATTATACTTTTGTTAATAATAAAACTTCATTGTGTAAGCCCACAAGCGAGCAATACCGACCAATCGAACGTACCAGTTACCAATGATAGTGCCAACATTTTCGGATAGAGGGTGTCATGCGGTCAGGACAACGAACCCTCCGGCCATCAATCTCAGTTTTCTAAACTGAGACTGCTAATTCTTTATTAAGTACCGCCTCATTTGTCTTCACGATGCTGAGTTTGACCCCGTTTTAGACCCACTGCTTCACAAATAAATTTTGTAAATCCCGGATATCGAACCAGGGGCCTCTGGATCTGTATCCATGAATTCTGACCACTATAGAATATACACACCTAAATACAACTATCATTGCCCAATTTCAGAGTTTATATTCACATACAGAATATTAGAAACCGTCAACACGGATTACATTATTACGTTGGTTGGTTAAATAATATTGTTTATATATTTAGGACATAGTTAAGAGGAAACTACCTATAGCAGTTTAAAGGTATGCGCATAATTTTATATTTAGTACAATAACTAACAACATTAAAGTTTGGCAGAAGAAATAAAATACATCTGGTACATGATATGCATTAAAGGGTAGTCATTTTAATAGTAATCGTTTAGTTATATGCAAAAATTGACCAATTATTAAACTATAGGTAAAAGCTACCGTTTTTTTAAAAGCTACTAGATCTAATGCACTTTTTAAATAAGTCATGAGATTAATCCTTTGTTTTAGAGTTTTTATTACTGGATCGTTATGATTTAATTCTTTATAAAAAAAATCATCATTTGTACCATTAATATTTTGCACCACAGTCGACAAGACTTTTTTAACAAATTGTTCTAATATATCGGGGTAGTAGTGAGGTAATCAAATAGCTATTAACAAATACTTGAACAGCTTTTAACATATTTTCAATTTCGAAAGATGTATCCTGTCCAAAAATTTTTAGAACAAATTAAATAATTGTTAGGGAAATGAGAGAAAAACAAAACGTGTACTGAAATTCTAATAAAATACAAGATGACCTTCATATATTGAGTAATACTTCGTGATTTTGGTATAATAGCTGTCAAACCAACGTTTACTTGAGGAATCCGTTGATGTGAACATTTATTATTTTATTTTACACACATATTTAAATATATACCTGGTAAAATAATGTTTTCATTAGTTTTATTGATACTATAGATAATATTATTTCGTTTGTATTGTATGCTTGAATAAATATAGGTGATGTTATGCTCTACCTTAATTTACCGGAATTTAAATCATTGATGCGTATATTATACCTTCAGATATTTTGATACTGTAACAATTTTAATTATTAAGCTCATCTAAAAAAATGTATTTTTTTACTTTCAGTAACAGTTTTAGAAGGTCTGTAAATTAAACCTTATTTTAAACTGGTTTCAGAACTATACTATAGCTGTGACACTTTATGAAAGAAGACAAGTTTAATTTTCCCCTTTTTTAGAACCGTGACTTACTACCCTTTCGGGTTGTATTCTTATTTTTTTTTCACTCTTTATCAGTGTAATATTAGCGGGAAAATCAAAATCAAGATAGCATTCAGATTTCTTCTGTTATATTGATGTTTTCTTTGAACATAGTTTTATCGCTCTGATCTCGCGATGTAATTACGATAACAAATGGGGTTCTTGGATTGCCAAGGAACGTGGATCTAAATTGCACGAGTAGAGTCCAAAAAACACTGTCAATATTTTCAACAATCCAAAATACCACTCTTGGTANTTGCCGAGGAAAGTGGATCTAAATTGCACGAGTAGAGTCCAAAAAACACTGTTAATATTTTCAACAATCCAAAATACCACTCTTGGTACGCCAATGATACCACTGAACAGAACTTCATCTGGAAACATATCGTTCAGTTCTAAAGTGTTGTTCTCATACATGTGTAGAGTTAAAGTTGGATAGTGTTCCATTAAGTGAACCTGCTTGAACAGTTCGTTTGAAAGATGAAGAGAGTTTCCTTGTAGAATGACGGCGGCCAGGGGACGTGTCTCACTCCTTGTGATGACGTCAATGATGGAGTGAATAATTAGTGTGAAGTTGTTACTTGAGCTGACCTGTGCAAATGAAATATCAAGCTTACTTTCACTGCCGTTTACCAAACACACGATGATTAAAATCATTATAACCTTCATATTAAAGTTAAAAAAAATATTTTTAAAACATAATTTTGTTGTAATTATTTTTATAAATAATGAAATACCAACGATTGTATTTCACATGTGGCTACTAGACATCCTTTAATAAAAATGTGTACATAGATATATTAATTTTTAAAATATATAATATTTTAACGTTCCATTTGTTTGGACTTGTTCTCAACAACTGGACATACCTTTTTAAGATTTTCTTGGTTTGAGTTTCAATCACATTATCAATATTGTTTTTTTAAACAATATAATACAATATAAAATAAAAGCTAATGATAGCACTTTATTTAAATGACTGCATAACCTGGTTTATTGTAATACTACATACAAGGAAATACTCGTTGTTATAGAAACTGATAAACAAACAAAGATAATTTATCTCTAATATATAGAATTAGTTCTTTTCATTCATGCCTCATTTTAACAGTAATAACCTCGTTATTAGTGTGTACCACCTGAATACAGGCCTAGACTATATTTACTAACTACTTTATTATTATTAATTTTTTAGCACCGCGTCTTAATAACAGTTTGGTTTATACACAGATGTTCTTTACTTTGTTGTACTAGCTATTAGGAAGTGGCAGTTAGAGGATGTGTGCCCACATTTGCATCGAGGGACAGTGGAGTATCATCTAAGAAAAACTCTCAGTTCACCCGACTGGGAGCGAACCATGATTCCCCCATCATTGGCAGTTTAATATATTCTTTTTAATGATGAGAATAATTTATCCTGTAAGTTAGGTATAAATTGATTTTTTACACTATTGTATGAATAAATAGTTAACCTCGAGAATATGATGTGTCTTAACGATTAATAAATAGTTAACCTCGAGAATATGATGTGTCTTGACGTTTAATAAATAGTTAACCTCGAGAATATGATGTGTCTTGACGATTAATAAATTGTTAACCTCAAGAATACGATTTCCCTTGATGTTTAATAAATAGTTAACCTCGAGAATATTATGTTTTTAACGTTTAATAAATAGTTAACCTCGAGAATATATTGTTTTTTGACGTTTAATAAATAGTTAACCTCGAGAATTTGATTTGTCTTGACCATTAATAAATAGTTAACTTCGAGAATATGATGTGTCTTGACGCTTAATGTGCCTCATTGCTCAAAAAGTGGGCTTTCAATTCTTTACATCCTATGGTGTTTTCATCTGTTTCTATGTATATATGTCTCTAACCGCTGCTTTAGCCAAATTAATTTAAATATTTAGTTCAAACGAGACATTTAAATATTATATGGTCATACCTCAAAGCCAAATCATTATTTTGATTCTATAATTAAAGTTTAGGGAATTTTACCGATGATTGATTTTTGAAAATTCCAAATTTCTCATAAATGAATCTCAATAATTTATTCAAAATGGACAGCTTGGGAGCGTTTGATAAGGCAAGTAAAACCAGTTATATCCTTTATTTTAGAGAATCTTATTGATTAAAATGTATATTCATAGCAACTAATTTAAAAATTTTTGAAATCTCTTAAAAATGGCCTTAACATTTTTTTCTAAATGAGTCTCTGATATATATCTTTCACTAATCATGAGTATGTGTAATCGGTTTTCTAAGAATATAATTTTTTGAAGCTAGTTTTAAAGGGTCAAATTTTTGAAAATTCTAAATTAAATAAATGGTTTATATATTTTGTTCAAAATAAGTTCTTTTTCCATATGATTACTATCATATTACCTTTTTTCGAGGAAGATATATTTATTTAAAAAAATTGTAAAACTTATATGAGAATTTACGAGTATGTATGATTGTGACGTACAATATTTAAATAAAATGGTATAACACCTCAGTGCGAACCTTTTGAAACCTATTAATAGGCCACAATTCACATTTATGGCAATTGGGGTACAAAGGTGTCTGTTTGGTTTACCGATGATAAAGAAGGGAATCTTTGAATTCCGGCTGTGTGAACTGTGGGGATTTTTCTTAAATAATTTTCCACGCTCTCTCCTTTAAATCCAAGTACACCATCTCTAGAATTGTTTATCTTTCTCATAGCGGATACATTAGTATTAATGTAAAGACAGCCCGAACATTTAGTAAGATGTGCGCTGAAAAACAAATAAAATAAGTAACTAAACGTCAACTTGAATGTTCTATGATATTTTTTATTTATTTAATTATTATAATATAGACACAAATTATAAAGTTGCTCTTAAAATCAAGTAAAATAGCCAAATAAATAGCATAATAAATTTATTGGTGCATGGAAATCACCATCCCCTAAATTTTGATGACCTAAAAGATAAAAAATAAACTATAAAATAACCTAAAATTCTAAAAAAAACTTTCAAATTTTCAAAAACTGAGCAAAACATATAAACAAAAACTAATAAATCCACACGACTAGATCAAACACGCACTTAAAAAATGTAAATTGCAATGAAAAACCTTTGACAACTAAACTGTTTCATTCGGCCAACTAGAACAATGATCTACAAATATCTGCTTCAGAAGTAACTGCTATCCCTGTTCCAACGCAACCCTCTCAAGCTTAGTAGCAGTGTCTCGCCAGGAATGTGTATTTTACAACCTACAAGAAATTAACTACCGAGGATATAAAATTAATTACCTACATTATCTTCTTATTCCAACAACTGTGGGTCGAATATATATATTCTTGTAGAATGATGGCGGCCAGGGGACGTGTCTCACTCCTTGTAATGACGTCAATGATGGAGTGAATAATTAGCGTGAAGTTACTTGAGCTGGCATGTGTAACTGAAATATCAAGCCTACTTTCACTGTCTTTTACCAAACACATAAGATAAATAATCGCTATCACCTTCATATTGTTGTTCACTATATTTGAAAAACTTTACTCAAGATAATTATGGTTTTAATTTTAGAATCTGAAATTTAACATAAATTAATGTTTTTTACTTTCTTATACTAAGAGAAAGTATTGTTAGCGTGAAAAAATTGATCTAGAGATTATGACAAATTTTTACGTTTTTTATGAACATAAACCCCCAAAAAGTGGATTTTATCATTCTCTCTGTGTCTGTCTGTCTCTTAGTTAGTCCTTGCCCACAGTTCCTAAACAGTTCTGTGGATTCTGTTCAGGCTTTATATTTAGATTTTGCAGGGATACATGTCAGATTTTTTTTATTTTGACCATATCCTTCAAATAAAGGTTAGTTAACTCATGAGTTTTTTTAAATTCAAATTATTTTGAAAGTGGTCATGACCATCTTGCTGAAATCTACATTCGGGGAATCTTTTACATAAGCACGATACATAAATCTGTATAACTGTTTTTGGGATAAAATTCGGTTAAGGGTAGTTCCTGATTGTTTTTTTAATTTGAATATAAAAAAATGACTTTAGCGATTTTGTTCAAAATGGATAGCTACTAAGTTGTTTGTTTTTAAAAAATATGTAACTATTTGTTTTTCTAAAAAAAATTGATGTTAATTAATTAATGATTTTTATAAAATCTGATTTAAAAAATTAGCTTTAACAATGTGGCTCAAATTGGAATCTTAAGACTATTTTTCACTAACAATAATACTGTATCCTAATTTATCTAAAATAAATTAATTTGATGGTAGTTTACTAACTATAAATCATAAAAAGCTTGGTTTTGTTAAATTGACCTTGAAGATTGAATTTAAAATGGAAATTTTTGAACAAATTTAATGATAAATAAGAATATATTTTTATTTTTACAAATAACAAATAATTTTAGAGTAGTTTACAGATAATTTATTTTTGAAAATTTAAATTTTGTTTAGTAAAATAGGGTTTAAAATTTATCTATAAATAGTGATTATTATTCTTATCAGGATGATATGTTTGTTCTATGAGGAAAACATTCTTAGGCGTAGTTTACTCAAAACCTATTTTGTTGAATTAGCTTTAAAGCCATAATACACAATATGAGAAAAATTGTGCGATGGTGCCATACTATATATTTTTGTATATTGTTATTGGTATATAATATAACAAGCATGACATCAATTTAATATGATAAAAAATTGAAGAATACATGTCTCTTCTCACCGGGTTTCTATCAAACTATTTAATACATAAATCTTCTACAAAATATCTGTTTGGGTTTAAATCAAAGTATCGATGATGTAGTCTTTTATATAACATGCAATATAAAGTATAATGGTTGTGATTTGTTAAAGTGACAGTGTGATCTAGTTTATCATTAGATAAGTATAAGTAGAGTAATTGTTGTAATTGAAAAGAACACACTAACACCATGTCACGTTATTTGCCACCCTACAATGTATTTCCTTATAGTTTTCTAATTTTGTAAATAGTTTCCAATTTATTTTCGTTTGAAATTAAGCACTTCAATATTTGGACACCGCTTAAAGGCTCAGACATTAATTATCTTTCTAAGAAGTTTGTTGATTCTTCTATTTATTTTCAATGTCGGCCATGATTTATTTCAAGGCATAGCGCAGATTTGGTAACCAAGTTAGTGGTGAGTCTCGTGATTGTAAAATAAGTAAGAAAAGAAAAAGACGTGATGTAAATACCTCCAAACTAGCGCGCAGTTCAGTTTTGACAGATGGAAATAAACATTTTAATTCTTTTAATAAACATTGTTCATATTCATTGTCATATATTTCAATCTTTATATTAAATTTGCATTTTATTTTATACTCATATCTAGTCCATAGCCAACATTTTATCTTTTGTTTCAATGTATTAGTTTTTTCTTTGGACTTGGAAGAAAATATAACTTTTTAAATTCGATTTATGAAAATTTTTTTTGAAGAAGATTAGGGTCTTCTTCCTCGGTGACATTTTACCATGGAGGAAAATATGTTTGGTTCCTAACTAAATTTATTTTAAAAGTGGAAACTTAGCTTAAAAGTGGGATATTAATTAATCAATAGAAATATGAGTATCTAGGGAAGAACTAGAACGTATTGATATCCTAAAACTGTTTTTTTTGCAATTAAGAAGAGGAATCAAATTTACTACATTTTTGCTGTTTCAACATAACATATTCTCTTAGTGAGATCCAGCCGAATCTTCATCTATAAATATTTTTTTCTTTCTTTATTTTTATCATCAAGAATCCGGGATTAATGTAAAACTTTCAGAAAAGACTAAATATATTCAGCCACTTTATTAAATCCAGAGTCTTTATTGGATTTTTTTGTAAAATAATTAATACCGTTGATTTTTTTCAACAATTTTATTATTTTTTTACTCAAAGCTTCAATATCATATATTCTTAGCCTATATTTTTTTTCTCTGGTATTATAAACTCCTAAATTTTACCATGTTCAGAGGTTATTATTTTAATTGATTAATTGTGTTTAAGAATAAATTTAATACAATATATTTTATTTTTATTTGTCAGATTAGAATTGTATTTACTTGGAATTCCAGAGGTAGGAATGGGATGTGGTAAAAACACACACAAATTTCAATATTAAAAAAAATGTAATTTAAAATTAGTACATTTCATTCAGTGAACCATTTTTATTTCAAATGTTCATGTTTTATTTTAATTGTTTTTCCCTTCAACTTTTGTAGAGATTTACAGCTCACCATTGTTGTAGGTAAGGTAGTGTAGTTATTATTAACGTTACATCATCCAGAAAACGTTCCCGAGCACAGCCAGTGGTCTCGAGTGTTGGGTAACCGTGCCACTGTCAGAGTTAGCCGAGCTGAAGGTTTTGTATTATTATTATTATTATTATATTCTCCTAGTTCCTAGGAGTGGTGCCCAATTTGCATGTATAATTTTATTCATCTCGACGTTACCTTTAGTTGTATAAAATATTTGTAAAAACAAACTTTTATTTTTATTAGAACAATTATATAATAAGTAGGCCTATTAATTTTATTTAATAAAATCTAATAGTTCCATGTTATATTTCCATGAACAAAATTGATCTAGTACTTGCATTATTGTAATAAACTGTGTATTATTATATTCAGCGATGCATTATGTTATCGCAATATTTATCAAAGTATATTCATCGAACTGTATGTAGGTGGACTATTAAAGTCATTTGACGATGAAAGTTTAACGTACAATTTTAACAAGACGTGTATAGCTATGAAATATAAATAGTGACTCATTGATTTCAAATCATAACAGTTTACGAGTTATAAAGGGTCAAAGTTGCTATTTTATTTGTTTTATATACCATTGTTAGGTAAGGTAATTATATAAATGTGTCTGAAATTTAGTATAATAAGACATTCATATGAGATGTACTAAATTGAATATTTATAATTTAATTATATTAATATTTAAAAAAAAATATTAATGTATTAATACTAAAAATATAAAACTAGTTTTTAATCCGGTTTCTACCATTTGAAATAATAAACTAGCCTCATTAATCATTTAAGGTGACTATTAAATTGATCAAATGAAATACTAGACTAATATAGATATATATTGAATAAATTAGGAACATGGTTCACTCAAATATGCTACCAGAAGTTTTTTATTTCCATTATTATGTTGCTCCCGTATAAGCGATAGTCAATTATTAGATATTTAGGTATGTAATAGCAGAGCTATGGATCATTTATAAGATAAATCTTTGGTCGAACGGGTTTTAGGGCGTGGACCTAAAAATTAATCTTTACTTTTTGTGTTTTATATTTTTAGGTTTTTTTCCTTTGCCTCTACAAAATTAAAACTCTCTACCTTGTATTTATCTTTGTTTCTATAAGTTTAGCAATTTTTGGGGCCCCCACTTTTCATCCATTTCCCGGACCCCTATTTATTTTATTTCCAAACTCTTCAACTTGTATGTTATCGTGTATGTTTTACAAATCTGCCTAGTAATAATATTCTTCTGCACTGAGCGGTAGATTTTATAATAGTTTTAGAGAAATGTCAAGCTACCTCTTCTCCCCCCCTCCCACCCCTCTACCACATTCCCATTTTGAAATCTAAAGTTTTATTTTGTTATCTGCCTGCTTAAGTTCAACTTTCAACCACACCAAAAATAGTGTTATACATTAGTTGTATCAATTCATGTTCTTACATTTCCCGTTTTACAATTTTGAAATTCCATTTATTTAGGCATCATACAGTTATTCAGGAAGGTATATTTACTTATTTTACATGCTAGGTTTCAATTTTACCCACTTCGGTAGCGTAGTTGGCAAACGCGCTAGTCGTGTTGAGCTCGACTGCTGAGGACGGAGAGATCGAGGTTTGAATCTCGGTTGGGTGAACTGGGGGCGGTTTTTACTAAATGGTTTTCCACTCTCCCTCCACGCAAATGCGGGTTCACTTCTTCTAATTCAACCTACCCAATTCCTAATCCATTAGCGTAATTAGTACTTAAATAGCGTATAACACGAACGGGTAGTAAGACGCGGTGCTAAATATTAAATATTATTAAATTAGGTTTCAATTTTATTCCAAACCGAGAAAATATTTTTCTAATGTCGAGGAACAATTTTAGGTCCCAATTTTTGGAATCAATTTTGAAATTACAAATTTTCAGTACTTTTTTAAAATGTTATTTGGGGTTGTCGTCCTAATGGCCTGTAAGTATTTTAAATTCTATACCACACCCAGGAACATTTATATACTATTTTTGAAATTATTATTTCACCTTCAACACAGTGATTAATTAAAAAAACAACTTTCAAACTTACCTAGATATTAGTGAAATTTATAATCTATACCACATTAAAATGTGTTTTTTTATATATTTTTGGAAATATCTTCTTATTTCCAATTTCACTACCTCTACGGGACCCTCCCATATTGTAATTTAAGGTTTAAAAAAAATGCTTTTGTTGTGTTATATTCACTCTTTCACCAATTTTTTTTTTTACTTCACCTATAAATAGTAAATAGTTTTAATTGGTGAAATTTCCAACCCTGACCATTTACCATAAACTCATTTTGAATTATTTTAAATGTTTAATCTCTTCTGGTTATTTTGGTCTGACACTCTATGTTTGGAAGGGCATTTCAATTTTCTACTCTACCATATCTACCAACAAGTTTTTTATTTGGAAATTTTTAGGGGAACCTCTTTATATTTTATGGTCCTTCATTTTTAAATTTGAGAAGTTAAAACATTCATTACGGTTTGGTGTGGTATACTTACAAATGTCCGGCCAATTTCAATCTTCTACCACACTGATAAGCAGTTTATTCTTTTAGTTTTGGAAATTTGGAACCCCTCCTCCCCATTTTACCAGCCCCCACATATAAGATAAGATATTTAACACTAAATTTTTATTATTCCTTCTACAATCTTGATTTTTTTTCTATCTCTTATTCATTTTTTTAAAAACATATGCCTCCTCTTTTCTCCCCTATTTTCAATTTTGTTTCCAACTAAGTATCAGTTGATTCTAATTTCGAAAAACTAATTATGGAAATTTGTTTACCGCACTTCCAAAACCCCAAACATAAAGTTTTTTGAAAATTAAAGGGGAAAGAATAATTTTAGAAATTTTTGATACCATTTAGGTACAAGTATTTATTTAGGGTCAGCCTAATGGAATTTAGAAACGGGTTGTGTTAGTCAGTGTTATAGACCTCCGGGAATCGGATTTAAACGCGATAGGACAAACTTGATTTCAGGGCCATAGTTTCGGCCTCTTTTCCAAATTTTCTGTTTCAGGATTTTTTCCATAGTTCTAAAATTCTCAAAAAACTTCCTTTCAAATTTCAACCTTCTATTTCACCAACCATCTCGCCGGAAAGTATAATATACAAGCCTTGAGCGTTAAAACTGACATATATGGTATGGATTTTATATTATTGATTTAATAATATATATTAATATTAATAATATAAATGGATTATGTATACATTCAACAGGCGCAATATATGATTTGACGTGAAGTCTGTTGCTTGTTGTTTTTTTGTCTTGTTTTTAAATTTTTCACAACAAGTGGTAGCACAATTTATGCCCATGGTTCTTTTAGGTTATTGGGGTGTATGAAAGAAATGCCCCATGGGACATACAATTCAGGAAGTTTGCAAAAAAATTTCTAGGGTCGTATTCTCTCAGCCTAACTATGTAAAAGCATTTAGTGTAAATTAAATTAAAAAAAAGATAATATGAATTTTAATCCTTTTGAGGCAGGATAAGAGAGGAGTTCAATGGAGAAATTATTTTGTTCGTATTAAATAAAGTATTAGCTTCAAATTAATCTCTGTACATTATATTTTTGATAAATATTTTGGGCTCTTTCTCTATAAAGACCCCTTGACAATTACTTGTACTGACATGTACTGTCTACACTTTAATGTCTGCGGTGCGGTGCAATCTTGAAAAGGATACATATAAATCCATGGATTAACAGTAAAGTAGGGAGACATTCACCAACTCTGTCAAGGCTCTGAACCCGGGACTTTGTCATAGAAAATTCTAGTTGGACTAGGAACTATTGCTAGTGAAGTAAAAAAAGACAGGTATGAATTGGTGTAAGATCTATTCGAGGTGTTACCTTGTGGAGAACTTGCAGGATTGTTTATTAAATTCAATTTTTGACTAAACCATCTATTTAGCTATTGCTTAATGATTTATGTTACAGAACCCTCTTTTGTAAATCAGATTTTGTAACTATTATTATTATTATTATTATTATTATTATTATTATTAGCACCGCGTCTTACTACCCGTTCGGGTTATACGCACTTACGCTAATGTGTAATGGTAGGGTGATTGTGAGATGAAATGAAGGACCTACAGTTTAACGTGGAATCCGAACCACGGTGGAGGCCTGGCATTCCTCACATTCACAAGATGTCTTGTCAGAGGTGAAGGAAGGGTTATTTTGTAACTACAAAATTATTGAATCACTTTTTAAATTTAGTTTTTGTGGAGGAATAATTGAGAGAGAAAAACTGTAGCTGAACTCAACTGTATGTTTACCACCTCTTTCTTTTTCGTCAATGCAATCGATTGAGTCCACGCTATTAAGAAGCAAACAACTTCTCCCTAGTAGTTTTTGAACCTCCTCATTTAGGGACATCACATCATCGTTTCTCGGACACAGTTTTGACATCATTTCAAAATTTCATATATCCTTGGCTTTAAGATGAATGCTAAAGGTTTTCCAAACACTTATCCGTTGTTATCACAGTTTTTAACAAGCGAAAATTAAATTTAGTTTATACTGTGACGTGGGTAAACAATCCGAATGGAACTGACGCATTCGTCATGTGTGTGACCACAATAGTTTCAGACAGGTGGATCGATGTGAGCACGCAGTTCGTCTGTGTTTAAGCACTACTACTGAAGACATCCCCAAGTTAATTCAGTGTTGGGGGACTTACGCCTGCAAGTCTGCAATTACGTAAACAACAAAGTAAGATGTTTGGCCTGATGAGGTATATTACATCTTGTCTCTAAATTATATCTTAATGGATAATTTATATTTATTTATATCTATTTTTAAAGGCTACAAGGGAAAATGGGGAAGTAATATTACATTCATTTTCCAGGACAACTTTTATATCTTAACACTAATAATTACCCCAATAAATACTCCTTTTTAAATTAAATATGTCAGAGACTTCTTTAACCATAATCTAAAGTGCGTTATAAAGGTATATTGATTGTCTAACAGATGGATAGAAGCACTAGTTAAATTTGAGCTAAAACAGGAATTTCTCTCTTTACCCCCTGTAACCTTAATTTATAAAAAACCAAGTATTAAATGAATACCTTGGGAAATTTCATGGCACACTTCAAAAATTTCGAGGTATACCACTTGGGAACCATTTTCTTAGATCATGCAGCCACCGATGTGGGTGGTCCTGAGATTGGACGTTGACAGCCACAAATAAAAATAAGTTTAAACCTTGTATTTGACATAATAGCTGTAAGCACCGTTTAGTTGGCCAGCCCTGGCGGTAATTTCTTTTGACCACCCATTCTCTTAGCAAGCTTGTTCATATTCCTTAGTTTCTAAAATATGTTGTTATTGTTTGCCTTTAATATGACAGATTTTGTAGGAGTATAATTTATCTCTTAGATAATGAAATTCATAATATATCTCTGTCATTATTTCCACTGTTCATGTACCAATATGTCAGCACATATTACGGGGGCATAAAGATGACTGTAGCCCGGGATTGAAAAGGGGGTGGAGGGGAGTTAGGGCAGGGAGGAGGTGTTAGAAGAAATACGAAATTCCCAGTGTCGGCAAGGGGTTTTGGGAGGGATGAGTTTTTGGGAGATCATCTTTCACATATATTCCCTTCACGGGTCGTTGGACGTGCAGGGGTTGATTAATGAGACGTTTTACAACAAGGACGAGAACCAATAAAAATTGTTCGGGTTGTTCTTTTGAAAAATTGACATTCGTGTTCAAGATGAGCATGCTACACTTCAGAATATATTTTACTGTAACTTATGATCACAGGATATTTCACTCAACCTTCGAGGTGTCAATCATGTCTTATTTTGTAAGTGTGTGCGTTTTAAAAAATAATTTTAAAATAATTTTAAACATATTCTATTCACCAGTACGCCTTTTTACCCGTTTTTCCTATACGGATTTTAATTTAGTTAATGGGATAGAGATGAGTATGACACACGTTAGAGGAAATGGAATTGCAGTTGACTTCCCATCTAGGGGAAAAAATTTCTCGGTGCACTCAGCGGGATTCGAAACTCAGCCACCGAACTTACTCATCAGTTCAATGTACTGTGAAAGTGAGGACCCAGACCATGTGAAAATCACTCAGGGGTTCTCACTGACTACCTTTATTTGTTTCTAAATCTTTTTCCTGTAACTTATTTGATGAATATAATTTTCTTAAGGCTATTATCATTATAACATTAAATTAATACAAACAAAAACACACACACACACATATAAGCATATATATATATATATTTATTAATAACATGATTATATGTATATTTGTTATTAAAAACACACCCACCTCGGTGGCGTAGTTGGCTAACGCGCTGGTTTCGTGTTGAGATAGACTGTCTAGGACAGAGAGATCGAGGTTTGTATCTCATTTGGGTGAAATGGGGGTGGTTTCCCCTAAATGGTTTTCCAATCTCCCTCCACGTAAATAAGGGTTCACTTCCTCTAAATTCAAAACTCCCAATTATTAATCCATCAGCGTAATTGGTAATTAAGCGTATAACCCGAACGGTTAGTAAGACGCCTTGCCAAATAATAATAATAATAATTAATACAAAACAAAAGTATTTGCACTGTTTTCCCATTTTGTTTATATATATTTATTATTTTGTTTTGAAACCGACAATTCATGAATACATTCATCAATACATTAACTTATTTTTGTAATAGCATGTTTCATCAAAGGGATGGAATTTATTGATGTTAAGGAGAAATTTTCAAGACTATTTCAAAAACCCTGTCCCACAGGCAACGTGATTCATGGACTGGCGAGTTAATTTAAAAGAATTAGAGCTGTGCATGACGATAAAAAAAAGTTGTGGACGCTCAATAAGAGCACGTAAGATCATTGAATCTGTTCTCCAAGTGTTTGAAGTGGGTGGTAAATTAACAATTATATTCTGCTGACTGATCGTACTCAAAACATCAGTTTTAATCTAAGGCTTTTGCCCACGGAAATACTCTAATAAGGGCCGGTCTTATGATTCCTGGATAAATATTAATTTGGCAGATAAATATTTATATCAGGTCGATAAGTTAAAAGTGCGTCTCATTACCACCAGATAGCATTTATCTGCCAGATAAAATGTATTCATCCATCACATTTTTTTTCAAGGGGTTTAAGTACCTGATAACTTGTATCTGAAAATTAAAATCGTTGTTGCCATAGTGACGCGTTGTTTTTCATGATATTTCAACTGTCAGAATATGTTTTTAGGTTAAAATCTTGGCTCACGTGTTTATTAGGCACAGGCCGAGGCTCTAACTAAATAATTATAAAGTTATAACCTTTAATTCACACTTTTATATAAATTGACAAGCTATTTGTAGAGTTATATTTATATAAGAACAAATTATCAAAATGTGAGTACAATAAATTTAATTTTATAAACGCTGTACCCAGCTATGGACCACGTTTTGGCCGACATCGAAATTAATACTTGCAAGCCATCTTAGCTTCTGCACCCCCGTGATGCCATCTGTTTAATTGCACTCGTTTAGCCGCCATTATTTAACAATTAATGTTGAGTGTTGTAGCCACTAGCCAGGTTGTAGCGGTAGCAGTAGGGCTTTTGCGCATGCGCACACCAGTAAAAACAGCACCAACCTTGCGTTTTCTGCATAAAAATATATTTATCCTTTAGATAGCTATCCGGCAGATAAATTCAGATCATAATACGCATAAAATATTAAAGTGGCTGATAACCTTTATCTGGTCGCTAACTTTAACCTCCCGATTTAAATATTTATCCGGTAGTCATAAGACCGGCCCTAGGACTCAAAAGTGACGCTAGTTAAACCTAAATTACCAAACAGTAGCTTGAGCGTCACCGCAAATGCATTTATTTTTTGATGACGAGTTTACGACGTGACCGTGATTAGTCACTGGATACTCAACACGCTAGTCGCTGGGCTACTATACCTCAGTTACGAACTAATTCATCACGAATGAACAATTATTGAACATTTAATAGGCTATTCAGGGTAGCTTTCTTTAGACATTCTGTCCAACGCTATACATTTTGCATAAGTTTGTTGCAATTCCTTTTCCACAACGTATAGCTTACAGATATTATTTTAATAAAAATAATAATATTAAATGTTATCATTATTAGTCTACAGTTTAAATTATTTTAATTGCATGGATGAGTCTAAAATCTTATTAATAGAAAACCAAATCCTCCTCAGCACTCGTGTCATTAGACATCATATTTAAAATACTAATTATTCTAAAAACCTAAAGCAGCTATATAGTACGAAGGAGATTGAAGTTCCGCCACTTTTTTTTTACCACCTTGTGCATGATATCAATCACTAACTAGTCCAATTACAGTTTAGTAGCTCCGTGGCTGAAAGGCCTAAAGAAACAGCTTTGTCGCGTTCGAATTATGCACCTATTTAATGAATAATATTATCTGAGACAAGCCTTATATGTGCAGAACCAGTTGATCAAATCTAAAATTATATTTTAACTGACCACATTTTGATAATTATCTAGATGAATTTTCACACCTGTTGTAAAATCAATCGCTGTAACTGTTGTATCTCTGGACTAACTATAAAAACCAACCGAGTTCAACGAATGGGGAAAATACTTTATTAGAGTTAATGTGTGGCTGAGAATAAGGAAATCAAAAGTTTATTGGTCTTATTATTTTTGCAGAGACAATGGTCATATGTACCGTTCCTCTTAATAATTTTCAGCAGTTTTTGAACATCCAATTCTTCAGGATGGTATTCTAAACACTTATACTCGTATTTCAGCTGGATGGATTCACCCTGCCAGTATACCCCGAATGGTCAAGGAACACCTCAACAATCTTATTTCTAAACCGGTGTAATAGATGGAGATGATATAGCTAGACATTGAACCGACGTACTACAAATTCAAATTCCTCCCCCCCCCCCTTGGTTTTATTAATTCTGGTGTGTATTGCAGAAATATTCAAGATTTACTAGATCCTCTAAATCGCTTCAGAGAAAGTTTTAAACATAGCTCCAGAAATTATTGCGAATGTGTTTCTCAATGCTGCAAACCGATTTGAAATTTTCAGTGACAGTTAGTGCATTTGGAAAATAATAGTTTAAGTTTTGAGGTGAATTTGTTACTTTTCTAAATTTAATACCGTACATTTATAAATATATATATATATATATATATATATATATATATATAGAGAGAGAGAGAGAGAATAACATTATTAATACATGTGTTTGAAATTCACCACATTTCACCAAAATAGGGAGGGACATTTGGGACATAGTTCATATTATATTGTACCATTGATCTATACACTTTAAGTCTACGGGTAATATAATGACGGTATATTATTAATCTAGATCTGCGTCTTCTTCCTCTATCTTCTTATGTTGATAACATGAAGAATTGGTGTATTTGTCACGAGTATTAAGTGATATCTACCAAACGTAAAGGTCTAAAATTAAAAAAATAATAATATCACTTGTGCACGAACGTGTGTCCCTTAAAGTCGCAATTTTAAAATTTGGATAAGATTATTTTTAATTAATTAGAAACTGTGTCGGAAGCAAAAAGGCCATGTAAATGCATGGATCAAATACACTAACTATAAAGACGCCTTTCACGTACGTTAATTAATAGCATTTCTCCCCGGCAATGCTGGGTTCCTCAACTTATATGATATATCCTCTCTACAAAGGGGCATTTTACTTTGCTTCTATTTCCAGTTTCTTATACAAAAATAAAGTGTTGTAACCATGAAAATGGTAGACCTCAATATTATGATGGCTCTTTACGTCTCATGTTATGTATTTTACAATTAAACTGACACCCTGTATGTATATATGTGTCTGTGTGGGTATGTATGTATGTATGTATATATGTATGTGTGTATGTATGTATGTATGTATGTGTGTATGTATGTATGTGTGTAAGTATGTATGTGTGTGTATATGTATGTCCCTGGGCCTAGATACGAAACGGTTTTGTTGACTTTGTTCAAACTTATAATAATACACATCGGGATATTTTTAATACCTACTCTATCCCTTAAATTAAGAGTAATTATTTACATACGAATGATTTTAGAAATTCCCAAGTTTCTGAAAATTGCTTTAACAATTACAATTTTTTTTATAAGTATAGGGAGTGTTTGACCTGAAAAATAAATTTTATATTTGTTTTCGGAGAAAAATTATTTTAAGAGTAACTCACTGATGACGGATAACTTCAAATTTTAAAATATTTTATACATTGCCATAACGATTTGCTTCAAAACGGGTATCAAGTGTTTTTTACAATATAATTAATTTAAAAAATGTTTTTATTAAAAAAATATTTAATTGTAGCTTACTGATGACAGATTTTCGAAAAATTCGAATATATTTGAAAATAGGTCTAACAATTTTGTTTAAAACTAGTGTCTGGGATTTATTTTTTATGATCTATAATAATGCTTGAACACTTTACTATAAAAATTAATTTAATATTTTCTACTTTGACACGTTTTGTAAAATTCAAAATGTTTAGAAAATAGTCACTAATATTTAATTCAAAATGGGTATCTGCGATATGTTTTTCATAATAAATATAAATTATTCGAGGATATTCTACAAATAGCTGAACTTGAATTTTTGAGAAATGTCTAGAAGAATTATGTTTCCAATTTGATTATTTATATACACACACACACATATATATGGGTGTGTGTGTTTCTTATGATCAGCAAGATGACATGAAGGATATTTTACTGAAAATCCATATTTGAAATTTTTGTTTCAAGTTTCAGGCTAATACAATGCTTGAGGATATTTGTACGATTTTGTCGTAGCATTTATTTTTTCCTTCTCATTTTTGATATCGACTCATTCTTTCATAGTCAAAAAATGAAAATGTAACTAACGTATAGCATTCACACATTTTATTAAAACTAATTTAATATATTAATAAGTCAAGTGTTATTATTTTCAGCTCTAACCCTTAAAATATATTATCAACGGAAATATAATAGTGTTAATGTATTTTTAAATGATTTTACAAGGTTTTTTACTATCATTTGCCCCATTTACCGTTTAACCACGACTCCATCATAGTTATACGATAGTTTGTTTGAGTTTGATCCGGGAGTGTTGGAGCAAGGATCCTACCTCGATACACTGGGAAGGATTTTTATCTTTAATGGGATCTTACACCAATGTAAAGATAATATAGGGTAACACCAGATGGAGAAATACATCTGATTGGCTGAGCTTGTGACATCATTCAGTACATAAGCAAGCGCGTTACATATATATAAAGATACAGTACATGGAATACAAACAAAGTTGTTAAGAATCAGGTTACATTCTGGAACTTTAAATAATAAATAAACTATTAAAACCCACACTGATGTCCAATTAACGTCATTACTCTACTTACTTAACAAAATATATATGTTTGGCTGTATTTGTATTAAAATATAACTGGTGTGTAATGGATGAGGTTAGAAATAATATATTCAAATTCCCTCAAGTTGCGAAAACTTTTTATTTATTTATTTAGATTGTCTTATACTCTTAAACTAAGCAAATATTGGTCAATTTACTCATTTATACTTAATGGGATTACATTGTTAACGACCCTTTTGTTAAATTCATTAAAAATATAACCACAACATCTATAAAATAAAAGGGATAGGGTTTATTTTGAATACATGGGAATTTGGTAAATCATTAGACTATTATACAAATGACCTACCCTGCAGTCGATAAGGTATCATACCTAGGGTTCCTAATCGGACCTATTGGCTGTCTCTAAAGTGGCTTAATTTAAACTCTGGGCTGTGTAATTAATTTGTGACAGTGTATAGTATCACTTACCGCCCGAACATAAGCTCTATGGTGATACCTTGACTTGTATCTTAATGGTTTTGATCAAGGACCATTTGGTCAATTACCGCTAGTTATAGAGCATAAAACTGGACCATCAGAGGGGCTTTGTACCGAAATTAAGCTCATCTCCCCTCCATATGTAGCAGCATGTTCATGTTATATTGCTCAGTGATGTGTCGGGTACAGAGAGGAATGCGATTATATCTCCGAGCGGCTTTCATCGAACACCACCACAAGGCATGTTGGTAAAAAGAGAGAGGGGAATAGAACGGGAGTTGGAAGTGAGAGAAGAAGATAATTAGAAAACAATTTGGAGGAAACCACTAGACTCACTTAAGGATAAAAATATAACATATTAAAAAAACATAATTTTTAATAAATAATTAGAAAAACAAAAGATAAATCTTTAAAAAACTTGGATATTTAAATAAAAGGGATGAAAAACAAAAAATAGATGAGATACGCATAAAAGAAAAATTAAGATACGTAAACATAAATAAGTGATATGAAACTCCAGAAACACAGAAAAATATAATCTTAGAAATATAGATGTATTAAAGTAAAAAATACCAACTTAATGATGACATAGCCTATTAAGTAGATATGCTTAAATCCACCCTACTCACTGTTGGTTTAAAATGTTTCCAACAAACATCTTTGGAGGGAGATTCTTGAAAAGGAGGGCGGGAAAGTTGTGATTAAAATAGGAAACTTCAAACATAATCTTACCGGAGAAACTGTTTTCAAAGAATAGAGTCTTGTATGAAAATGACAATCACCTACCAGGCATGCTCAACATAATTCTCTTTATCATAGAGAACTTTATCTGACATTTTGATAATTTTATTCAATATGATTAATGCACTAACCAAACGATATGATATACAAGTACACAAGGGTTCATATTAATAGAGGTTTATTTTAGTTTATAAGAGTGTAATACTTCACAGGTGTGCAACATAAGTTTTGTAGATAGAGTGTACTGAGAAGTATGTATTAGTGAACTTTAAGGCGGACTCAATGATTGACATAAAGTATTCATTGATTAACTAGAAACGCTTTTACACAATTTATATTACTCTGAACCAAGAGCATGTGCACTAAAACGATGACATAAAGCTGACGGTTAGACCTCCAACAAGGATGTAAAAAGAAGTTTGGGCATGACCGAGATATAGAGGTTTCAGGTCGACCAGCTTAATTCTATTACGAGCTGACAGCGTTAGTTCATATATATTTTCATCATATTACTTATATGTAAGTTCTGCCGCAATAATCCTTCTGAGGATTATCTCAATTTGGTCTTGAAGAGGGGAAACCAGAGAGAAGTGTGTAACTAGGTTCAATGAAAAAGTACACTCCTCCATTAAGTGCATTAAAGGGTAGCCATCGTCAAAGTAGTCGTTTAGTTGAATGTAAAGATGCCAATATTAAACTATAAACCAACGCTCTGGTTCTGTTGAAAGTGATCAAGTCTAGTGCATTTTTTACATCAGTCACTAAATTAATCCTTTGTGTTAGAGTTTTCATTATGGGATCGCTTTGATCTAATTTTTAACCAAAAACATCAACATCATTCCCTGTTCCATCCATTTTTAGGATTAAAATCCGTGGTCCTGATTCGATTAATTGCTTATGTATGTGTGTCGATATCTGGATAGTAATGAGCTGTTATCAAATAACTGGCCAAACCGCCCTGATATGCGTTCATCCCAACCAAACTTAATAACAATAGAGAAGCAACATACAACTTTTGACTCGACGAAACCACTGAAAGAAGGTGCCACCACTCACAAACACTCGAACTCTTTCTAACATGGTTTGCATTTTGAAAGACGGATCCTGTCTAAATAGTTTCCAAAACATTGTAATAATTGGAGCAGATATTAAAAACAGCAGTCACGTATTTTTAAGTTAGTAAAAGGCAAAATGGCGTTCATATATTGAGGAATACGTCGTCGTACCTTTGGTACTATCCCTGACAAACAAGTTTGACTAATAGATTCCGTAGATGATAACATATTTTTTTTTTGTTTTATGGATAGTTTTCCATAAATATCTGGTATAATTATGGTTTTATTATCATTATTTGATCTAATAGATACCATTGTTACGTTCATATGTTGTATTAAAGTTTGAGTTATACTAATCTCAACCTTTTATTTTACCAGATTTTAAACCAATGACACGTACACATTCAGATACTTTTGTGCCCATTCATATTGCTTAACTTGTCTGAAAAAATGTTACAATTTTTTTCTTCCAAGCCTGTTAATGGTTTAAAAACTTCAACAAAAGACACCTTGTTTATAAATTGGTTGTAGAACCACGCGATAGTTAAGACATTTTGTAAAAGATTACACCTTTTGGTTTAACTGATTATTAATTATGTATTAGTGGAAAATGAGCTAATACTACATTAAAAATTGCATACGCCTTCTATGTTCTACGGAAATCTTCTTTGAACATAGTTTTATCGCTCTGATCTTGCGATGTAATTACAATAGCAAATGGGGTTCTTGGATTGCCAAGGAAAGTGGATCTAAATTGCGCCAATAGAGTCCAAAAAACACTGTCAATATTTTCAACAATCCAAAATACCACTCTTGGTACGCCAATGATACCACTGAACAGAACTTCATCTTGAAACATATCGTTCAGTTCTAAAGTGTTGTTCTCATACATGTGTAGAGTTAAAGTGGGATAGTGTTCCATTAAGTGAACCTGTCTTGTAGAATGATGGCGGCCAGGGGACGTGTCTCACTCCTTGTAATGACGTCAATGATGGAGTGAATAATTAGCGTGAAGTTGTTACTTGAGCTGACCTGTGTAACTAAAATATCAAGCCTACTTTCAAAGTCTCTTACCACACACATCAGATAAATAATCGTTATCCCTTTCATGTTTTTGTTCCTCTTACTTTAAATATATATAATTTCAACTTTGTAGGAAAGTCTTTCGTTATTTGTATAAAATAATAAAAAACTATTATATTTTCTGCATATTAAAATTGAACACTGTTTAAAAAATATATAAATCAGAAAACATTCAAAAATTTAGGTCTTAATACGTTCCATCTTGACAACACACTGTATGTGTGTGTAGACAATATATGGAGGATTTCCAGTACATTTAATTTTCCTTTGAGCTTCACTTATTGTAATTTTACATCCAACGTCTATAAAATATAATATAAGCTAATGGTGGCACTTTATAAACATGATTGTGTGGTTTTGTTATTTGAACACAGGAAAATCAGCATTATCATAAAACCAATGTTAGATAAAAAAATATAGCTTTTATATGTATTTTATATTTATAAAACAAAATAAAAAAAGAAAATTTCAGAAAATAATTTTTAATATACCTTTTACATTCTCTCGACCCCACGGAGGGAGAAGTATTGTGATCGTCAAACAAAAAACAATGAGCTCGGGATTTTAATAAATGTTGACGTTTCATGAATCCCTGAAATAGAAAAATGTTGTTTATGCATTGCCGTCTGTTTGTGTGTGTGTGTATCTCTACCTAAACCCTAACCATTTTACTGGTCGAGCTAAAGATACGTACACAGAGTTTTCATAGGGTTTCCTCGAGGAACTTTAAATCTTTGGGATAACAAAGTACGTATATTAAAAGTATTTGATTACATAACAACTGAACAAAAAATATAATACCTTGATAAAATAAATATTTTGGTTCATTATGTCTTACATAAATTGTTACATAATGAAAATTGAGCTATATCTTTATAACGTTTTCTCTGTCTATCTCTGTCGCACATGCTTAATGGTTACGATTATAGCTGATAATTACATTAATAGTAAAATCCAGATAGCTTTTCGTCAATATCCTGCACTACATGGAAAAAACCAAAACCTGGCCGTTCATTGACACTTCATATAATCGAAAAATTCATATCCAAGTTTTCAATCGTTGTTATTCTCCTACACATTGCACAAACCCCTCCCTAAATATCACTAGCCACTTACCAAGGTAGAGCAACTTACACGGGTGTAACATAATTAATATATATTTATCTTTGTGTGGTAAGCCAGCTAATGGTCTCACCATACTCGGCTTTAAACAGTGAGCACGGTCGCTTCTCTCGGGATCTCCAGGTGTCGTATAGGACTCTAGACACAGAAGTAGGAAGCTAGGACACAGGGGTATAAACTACTGTCAGTTCTCTCGGGACCTCCAGGTGTCGTATAGGACTCTAGACACAGAAGTAGGACGCTAGGACACAGGGGTATACACTAGTGTCACTTCTCTTAGGACCTACATATGTAGTATAGGTCTCTAGACACAGAAGTAGGATGCTAGGACACAGGGGTATACACCACTGTCACTTCTCTCAGGACCTACATATTTCGTATAGGAATCTAGACACAGAAGTAGGAAGCTAGGATACAGGGTTATACACTAGAAGTAGGAAGCTAGGACACAGGGATATACACTACTGTCACTTCTCTCAGGACCTACAGGTGTCGTATAGGACTCTAGACAAAGAAGTAGGACGCTAGGACACAGGGATATACACTGATGTTACTTCTCTAAGGACCTACAGGTGTCGCATAGGACTCTAGACACAGAAGTAGGAAGCTAGGTCACAGGGATATACACTAATGTCACTTCTCTCAGGACCTACAGGTGTCGCATAGGACTCTAGACACAGAAGTAGGACGCTAGGACACAGGGATATACACTACTGTCACTTCTCTCAGGACCTACAGGTGTCGTATAGGTCTCTAGACACAGAAGTAGGAAGCTAGGACACAGGGGTATACACTACTGTCACTTCTCTCAGGACCTACATATGTAGTATAGGACCCTAGACACAGAAGTAGGAATCTAGGACACAGGGGTATACACTAATGTCACTTCTCTCAGGACCTACATATGTCGTATAGGACTCTAGACACAGAAGTAGGAATCTAGGACACAGGGGTATACAATAATTTCACTTCTCTCAGGACCTACATATGTAGTATAGGACCCTAGACACAGAAGTAGGAAGCTAGGACACAGGGGTATACACTACTGTCACTTCTCTCAGGAACTACATATTTCGTATAGGACTCTATACACAGAAGTAGGAAGCTTGGATAAAGGGATGTGTACTAAGAACATTCACTACTTTGATGAAATGTTTAAGAAGTGTTCATGGTTGAGATATGTGTATTTAAAAAATGTACTTTAGTATTAGCCAGGAATAAGTATCATAGTACAGTACTTCTGTAGCTACGACAACTCGTCATAGATTACAGTTCACACTAGTTAAAAATATGAAATTCAGTACACAACAAATTAGACAATATCCTCTTACAAGCTAAAAATCAGTGTCTTCAATTGATTAGTTGATGTGTATTTACCTTAACGATGAATAACAATAGTGTGTTTTACTACAAAATAAACACAAAGTTTATTTATATTAATCATGAAAAATATATTTCAAAGTGACAATGAAATATAATAGTTATACATTTGATTAAGAATTGTAATGACATAAATTTACAAAGTTGTAAAAAATCAAAGTTTTAGTAATTTAAATAGTGTTCTCAAAGAGGGTTACGTAAGTGACGCCTAATTAAATGTTTAATATGGTAACTAATTAATTTGACCACCTATAGTTTTAAATTACGTAATAAATACAGCTCATGGTTGTATCATTGGAAAGTAGCTATACAATTTGGTGAAAGTAAGTTTTATTCGTAGAAATGAATTTAAAAACCTAGCATCACAACTTTAGTTGATAAGGCTTCTCAAACTTATGTTCGGTTAAAATCTTCTTAGTAGCGATAATAGTTTAAATTCTTAAGCTTACCAGTAACGCTGTATTGTTGACAAATTACCTGGTGGTAAACATAAATTAGAATGGAAGATACTACAACAATACTCTTACTCCGATGTTGTGAACTCTTGACGTTGATCTGATGGTTAGTATAAGATATTTACACTTTTTGCTACAACCTATATTTAAACACTACACTCTAAGGGGTATATTTTAATATAGTCCTCGAAAGTCCTTCTAGGATGTTAGTCTATTCAGAACATAGTAATAGGTACTACTTAAAATAAAACAAACTATTAATTTGGACCAATACGGTCCGAAAAGTTATTTAAATAATATTAAAATAACAAAAAAATCTCTTACAATCCATCCATTCATTAAGAACGAGATATATTGTAAATAAACAGCACTCAAACTCAACAAAACTGACCTAAGACAGTGTCCATTACATTATCCGTGGTATCATTCATGGATCACTGTTTTATGAGTTGTATTATAAAGAAAGACGAGCTCGAACTCGTACGAAGCTTCCCTAACACACGGCAGAACTAAATGACTGAATATTGAAGTTATTATTATTAAACATTAAATCACAAAACATTTAAGCTCTGAGTCTTTAACATAGTAAATACATTAGAAGAATTTAAAAAAAAACCTTTTAAAAGATCATACAAACAATAAATAATTCCCCAAGTCAGTCTAGCCTATATATGCGATATTGATGGTGCTTAGTGGAACTTTAGAATGATGGCGGTCTTCTACAAGTGGTAAACATTTACCAGGTATTTCCAATGTTGGGTTTTATGAAGGGGTAACCCTTAGCTTCAAATATTGTACAGGCGACGAATGGTGGTTCATTGTAATAATTTTCTTTAATATGTAGTAAGAAAATCTTTGTAGGTTCACAATTAAACTGTTAATATAAATTTATCTAGGATGAAGTATTAGTAGTATTTTGGGATTTAGTCAATCAGTATTGTTTGTTACAACATTGAGGACACCGCGTGATGTCTAGCGTTGTCTAGTGAAGGATTTAACAGACAATGATCTGCGGGGTTAATGTTCCTGGTCCGAAAATAAATTCTTAGTTGTAGTTATACAATCACGTATTTAAGAAATGCGTATGAAAATCACAAATTACTTGTTTTTGGTGAAGATCAATTTGATTTTCAAATAATCTACTTTAGAGCTTACTTTGGCTAATTTGTGCGTATAAATAAGTATTTATTCGTGAGAGAGTCACAACAACCTTCTTCGTTGAACACATGGTCTAAGGTGTTACTCTCATACTAGAGTAGACTTGAGATGACAAGGAGATTGTGTTAAAAATCCCAGATGGGTGTGCTGAGGGGGGTTTTACGATCTCCTTCTACGAAAACGTGGGGACGCTACCTATAAACTAAAACATTCTCATCCCTAACTCATTAGAGTTATTATTACATATGCAGCATATAGTCCGAATGGGTAGTAAGACGCACTGAAAACATATTTAAGTTACATATGCATATAACATGAACTGGTAGTAAGACGCAGTTTTAAGAAAAAAATGTCACAATAATTCAAACACCTTTATTATTGGTTAGTGACAAAAAAATGAACACGTGTAAAATGAAACTATACCTAAACATGTAATCAATCCGTTGGTAAAGTTTAAAATTGCTACAACTAATTTACACAAACCACAGCAACAAACATTTGCGGTATTGGTTGAGGCTCAATTACACAGGGCGAGATTACTAGCTACTCGCTGGCACACTGAGCTAATAAACTCGCCCACTCGCTCAGTAGAGTTGTTTTTGTTTTTAATCAAAATATCTGGAATGAAGTGGAACAGCAACGATATTGTAGACTTTTTGCGAATCTATGAACAATGTCCTGTGTTGTGGAATATCAAACATCGTGACTGTAGCAATGTGATTCTTAAGAATGTAGTTTTTAAAAACATGTGTGAAGAGCTTGAAAAAGAAGATTTGCTCGAGGAGGTGAACAAAGCAAAAATTAAAATTTTGAAAAAGACGTCTACTGATAAGAACTAGCAAAAATAGAAAGAAGCAGAAAAAACATTATAAGGGAAACAAAAACAATTCCCGCACGAAGCACTTCTCTAGACATTTAGGATACTACTAGTTTATTAATCTACACTTATTATAGACACAGTGATTTTACTAGCCAGAGGGCAAACTAGCTAGCGAGTAGTGTGTAAAGTCGCCCGGCCTTCAACCCGCCTCGGTGGCGTAGTTGGCTAACGCGCTAGCCGTGTTGAGCTCGACTGTTGAGGACGGGGAGATCGACGTTTGAATCTCGGTCGGGTGAACTGGGGGTGGTTTTTCCTAAATAGTTTTCCA
>CABFOW010000885.1:26945-49204 GCA_902141385.1 Timema californicum | reverse complement strand
CGCGTCTTACTACTTGTTCAGGATAGGCGTTGATATACTAACTACTTTAATCTTCTACGAACGAGAAAGGTTTAATTTAGAGGAAGTGTACGTGAATTTGCATGGAAGGAGATCGGAAAACTATTTTGAAAAAGCCCTCATTATACTCGACCAGGATTCGAGTCCCAATTTCCTTGTCATCTACAGTCTAGTCTATCGTGAACGTGATGCCTTAAACCATTCGGCCACCTAAGCAGCTAGTCTTCCTGTCACTTGCTTCTTCAGTTTCAACATTTTTCACAAAGCAGACCCGCTTCCCCTCCCCACGTATATAAAAGCTAGCGATATATATATTCGCGACAGTTAATCGTTTGTCAGAGATATTTTATGTCTAGGAAAGTACGTTTTTTTTCTCATATCGCTTGTTCCCTTCTGTACCCCTGTCTTCGTCTATCTTACCCTACTCAAACACGGTCGAAGATTGCCGTGACCACAGGTAGACGGCACCACCGCGGTAACCGTCCCTTTGCTCCGTCATGAGGCAGTTTCAGAATTTAAGGTGGTGCTGAGAGGGAGAGGAAAGGTTGGGGGACATTTCACACAAACCCGCGTTACACCAGCTAACGAGTCGCATACTTGTGTCACACGGGCCGCACTTCAGTGGTGCGTAGGGGGACAAAAAACTATCTTAATGCGAGCCTATGTGGGAGGGAGTTTATATAGATAGGCTACCGTTTATAGCCGCGTCAATTTTAGGATAATAAGATTGGCGTTAAACTTTATTTACATCAATTGAAGTTATTTCATCCTTAGTTTTTAATAACCTTTATGGAATTTATCTGTAATATTAAAAAACCTCATTTTTATTCTTAAGTAATTTTACTATATCATTTCTTTAGTAGAACACATATATTCGGCTAGAATATTGACTTAATGTCCAGTTCATCCAGTGTGGCTTTTGGATGACAGGGAGGTTGGGGATTGAATCCCGTCCAGGCATAATGAGGTAAGTGTTTTATAATTAGTTTCCTACTGTTACTTCACGTAAATGCGGGTCAATTAAGTCTATAACTCTGCCTTCGTTATACCTAACTTATTATACGTTTAGCTCGGACTGGTATAAAAATGCGATGGAATAAATAACAGTAATTGTAGTGTGGTATATATTTAAATTTACACAAAAAATAAAATAAAATAATTGATAAATCTGTTCCAATTTAAGTATTTAAACTGTTGATACATATTATATTACCCCCGTTTTGATTGTTAGTATTTTACTAGATTTTAAGTAAGTTTTATATTCATAAAGTTATATCAATACACCCAACAATATAATCGAATTAAGTTTAAACTAAAGACTTTGACCTCCTATTAAAAGTAGTTTTATCTGGGATTGAACTATGGCCTCGCTGACCGGTAGGGTCTACACAGTTTTCTTAGTAATTCTGGTTAAGGAACAAATTTAACACTTATATTATTGCAATTTTATAACCATGTAAACTTTAAAGGGGATTTTTTATTAATTAAATAGAAGCCTTCACATATATAATACGGACACAGTAATATTAAATGTTTATTATGTGTATACCCGTATTTAACCATAAATAAAAGAACATTCTTTAATTTTAATTTTAAATTATGTGTTTACAAAATTAATTAGCTATTTAAAAAGATAAATTTCAATCATTTACGCTGTGATATTGATAATATAATACTACATACCATACAGTTGTGGTATGTGGTGTGTATTATCATCAGAAACAGGGGACACTACATGCGGTTGTGTGGATTTGTATTTTGTTAATTTGAATTCTTGTGGAAGGGGTTATCAAACGGTTTAAATTATTTGAGTAATGACAAGTATGATAAGATGTAATTGACACAGTGAGTACAAATACAGGTTTTGTTTTCTAAATAAAAGGGATGCGGTAATTTTCTACTTCAAATTTAATGTTTTGGTAATTATGCAATAAAAAAAGTTAAAATTAATGGCGTTTGGATAAAGTATAATCAACATAGGTAAGCAAGCGAATAAATGCCTAGGTAAAATATTATAGGCGTCTGTCCTGATGGAAAGTATAGAATTCGAATCACCATGGGGTACACTGAGGTTTTTTATAATGTGGTTTCTCACCCTCCCTCCAAGTGAAACACAGGCACATTTATTATACAATTAAACTTTATCAAACCTTTACTTGTTAGAGTAAATATGGTGGTATCTCAGGTGGATGGTATGACGTGGAGGGTGATTAGTTGTTTCTGATAATACGTGTGTTTTGATAGGTTAAATAAAACTTAAATTATGTGGTTACATAAGAGAATTACCATTTCTACAACAAATAAATAATAAACACAGATCTCTCAACCGATGGTTATTTGTAGGGTTCACGAGGCTTTTACCAAATATGGGTCATGGAGAACCGGCAATACTTATAGCATTCAAGTCACAAATGTTTGGTTACTCCCAAACTTCAGGAGTTCATTCCAATTCTCTTCTAGACGAGTCCTCCTCAGTCAGGAAGGAAAGGGAGCACCAAGCTTTCCGTGTGTTTAGGTCAAACCTCCCCCCACCAAGAAATTTAAAACTTACGCGTAAGTAGCAGGAAGCTTCCTTTGTCCCTTGTAGTCAGTCTCCTCCTTTGCTTCGATCCTTTTCTTCTCAAAACACTCCCTTGAAGGAAGAAGGAAGAAAAGGCGAGGGAGGTGGATTTCTTAAAGGGGACGTAGTCTGTCTGCACATTCAGGAGACGAAAGCCCATCGTCGAGCGAATATGGAAACGGACTGCTGATTTAAAGGAGCCTGGTTTGATTCCAGTTGGTTATAAAAACAGTTCAGTCTTTACATTCTGGGCTCATCTTGTTTGTTTGTGTGTGTGTGTGTGTGTGTGTGTGTGTGTGCGGCACGTGTGTGAGCACTGTAGCTTACTACTCATCCGGGATATCAACATATAGTTTTTCACTTTTGGAATATAAATAATTTAAGGTAGAGTTTAAGAGGAAATGTACCCGAATTTTTGTGGAGGAAAAGTAAAAAGCCATTCTATATAACCCTCTCTCAGTAAATTTGTCTGAGATTCAAACGCCAGTCTCCTTGTCACCCTCAAACCATAACAGGTGAGGTCGATGCCTTATTCCGGGTGCCCGCTCATATCAGTGCCATGGAACCACATTTTGATTTTGTCGTCGAGATCGAACAATACTTTAATTACATTTATTTACACTTGTCAAACACTAAAACAAATCTAGAAACATTCAGGTATAAGGTGTAAGTCTAAAAATATAATAGACTTTAGGTGATGAGGTACAGATTTGAATCTCAGCTAGGTGCACATATTAGGAAGGGGGCATGGGGAGAGTTCACTAAATGTAATTTATCACTGTGGGAGTTCACTAAATGTAATTTATCACTGTGGATTCCCAATCCCCTATCCACACTTTCGTGGGAAAACTACTCTTAAATTACTTTTATACTCTTTATACCTTAAATTAACTCAGTGATGTGAATGTATGGAATGCCAGGCCTCCAGCATGGTTCGGATCCCACGTTAAACAGTAGGTCCTCCATTTCATCTCACAATCACCCTACAATTACACATTAGCGTAAGTGCGTATAACCCTAATGGGTAGTAAGACGTGGGGCTAATAATAATAATAGTAATAATAATAACTCAGTGATGGCAATAGTTTTAAACGTAATAATTCTCAAAATATCTATGAAAATATCTATCCAGATAGTTTGTGTCTCGCCATGTTTCAAACCCCTCTCATACACCTCCTTTAAACTCTTTCCGAGTGCTCGCTGGTATGCACAACATTCGAGAACATTTGCTCCGAACTCAATCAATTCTGATTTATAGTAGCCTCGCTCTCTCACACAGACTACCCATTAAAGTAATAGTCCATATGTGTTCAATATACGAGGTCAAACGTGCTCTCTTAAATCATGCTGATAAATTACTTTTGGATTGTGAGTTATCTGAAAGCTCCGTAAAGCGGGTCACCAAGTATTGAACGAAAATTATGAGGTTGATTGTTTGCACCTTAACCACATCTTTGATTTATATATTGATAGTACAGATCAATTTTTAAAATTTAATTTATAATATATATTTTATAATCTAACAAGAGAATGTCTAATTATTTTTTTTTGCTGATAAACAGAAAGTTGGAGTTTGAAATCTTGCTAACTGTACTTAAGTAATTTTTCTTAAATGGTTTACTTCCCTATACCCAAAAGAAAATTCGGATATACTTCCTTTGTTCTACTTTTCTAATTTTTACCTCATTATTGTAGATATGCGGATATCCCGGACAGGTTAGTATTAAGTGGAACAAAATTTTCTTTGTACAATGAAAATAACATTCTTAAAGTGCTATAACTTGTTTTATATTCAATGAAGCCAATTCAAAGGGAATTTCAATTTTCAACCATTGGGGAAACATAACCCACAAAACACTTATTTCACCAATAAGACGTACTATAATTTTAAAAAAGGACTTAGGTCTTTTAATATAATAATAAACCTATTGGTACTAACAAACTTATGTATTTTTAATTTGATGCCTTTTATTTGGCGGCATAATATATGGTAGGTGGATGAAAACAATTAGTTAAAATGCACAAACATTAGTGTAGGGATGGGAAAACCATAGTGGAAAATTACAAGTGGAAAATCACTCTCAGTTCATCTGTACCAGATTCAAACTTCACTCTACATGGCAATCTAAATCTAGTCTATTGAAATCTGACGACCTTAGACTACGTGATGACCACCAATGTGCTTAAGATATTATCCATAATTTTAACTTAATTACTTTAACAATAACGTGTACCGCGTCTTTGCTACCCGCCCAGGTTACCAGCATATTTTAGAGCAATTATGCCAGAATTTAAATTGAAAGAGAGTAAGATGAAGCTTATTACAACCACCCGAGATTCAAAATATGACATTTCAACCACCAATAACCAGAAATACAAGATTGATTATTAGGTTCGTGTACCTAATAATGCGAATAATTTTGATAATAAAGCAACTAATTTTTATTTTACCAATTATATTGTGAATAAATGTATGTAAACTATTTCATTTTTCAATCTAAAGAATATATTTAGATACGTCTATAACAGTAACTATCTACTATAAGCCTTGTTATTTAATCCATTATTTTATTTTTTGTTAAAGGTTGGGTATTAACTTTCAGCGGCTAGTTGGCCTAGTTTTTACTTTTAAAATAAATATAATTTGTGGAAAATACTTAATATGTAGAATATTATGAGAAAAATAAAGAAAAACTTAGATTACTGAAATAAATCCTCGTACATTATTTGATCCGAAGGTACCTAATCTTACTGACTTTCTAACCTTCACTAACCGTAAGAACAAGGTACTTTTAGTAACAAATTATAATTCTGTTCACTCCTCTACTTTTTTTCAGCCACTTTACCTTGCCCCCTACACTCTCCCCCTTTTTAAAATTCAACACCACGTGGTGATTTCAACAGCAATTAAAACTTCTTTGACGTGGGAATGGAAGGGAATGACAACAGCAGGTGCAAAACCATTCCCTTAACTATATTTAAAAAATGAGAGTTAGACGCGTATACAGGTGTGCGTTCAAGTTTGGCAGAGGAAAAAAAAAGTCACTGCTTTGGATGGAAATTGACGATCATTTAAAAATCAGGTTTGTAGTTTGAAAAGTTTTGTTTTTGTTTAATAATTTATTTATTTTTATTTAAATCGAAAAATAAAGTGAAGAAAATTTACACTTGAAATTTTAAAAAAAAGTAGCTAAAGATAAAACCGGTATTGATTGGATTCACTTCGGTGGATGCATGGTTTAAGGCGTCATTCTCGCAATAGATTAAACTGCACCATGATGCTGTCGGGGAGATCGATGTATGATCCCAGTCGGGTGTACTAAGGCGGGTTTAGTATAAATGGTTATTCACTCTTCCTACAAGCAAATGCGGATACACTTACGTTGAATTCAGCTTTATTAACCCCTAACACATTAGAGTAGTTAGTATATAGGCCTATAACGCAAACGGGTAGCAAGACGTGGTGCTCAGAAGAAGGTATTGATTGAAATCGAGGAAATTTTTAATTTATAAACTATTTAGGAAAATATCCTCAATGTATTCTGCCGGGATTCCTACACCTACCTTCCCATTACCAGGTCGGATTAGATCGATGCCTTTGCCTGTGTGCCCACCGACGTGGATATAACAAAATATTATAATAGTTGTTATATTTCACTGTTGAGAAGTTAACAATGTCACTTATGCTTATGATTTGTGTTAATAATACATCTATTTGATTGTGGTACGTAGTTGATTGTTAATATGAAATCTAACAGCTATTCAAAACTAAAATTAACCAATCAATTAAATATACGGTTTTAAGCATGTATTTAATTAATTATGATGTGTGTTATCAAATAACATTTGTTTGATATTTGTGTGGCTTCATATTTTATCATATTCCGACAATAGATAATAAAAAATTATTATTTTTCATAGTTACTTAAATTATAGATAGCTTAAAACATTATCTATTTTTAATCATTTTTAACGAACTTGATAAAATATGTTTTAATTCTTAACAAAGAAAATATCTTATATACATTATTTTAGAAACAATGATTTCTTTTTTGAACATTTTGGTAGAAATAAATGGAATTGATGACAACAGCAGGTGCAAAACCATTCCCTTAACTATATTTAAAAAATGAGAGTTAGACGCGTATACAGGTGTGCGTTCAAGTTGGGCAGAGGAAAAAAAAAGTCACTGCTTTGGATGGAAATTGACGATCATTTAAAAATCAGGTTTGAAGTTTGAAAAGTTGTGTTTTTGTTTAATAATTTATTTATTTTTATTTAAATTGAAAAATAAAGTGAAGAAAATTTACACTTAAAGTTTTAAAAAAAGTAGCTAAAGATAAAACAGGTATTGATTGGATTCACTTCGGTGGATGCATGGCTTAAGGCGTCATTCTCGCAATAGATTAAACTGCACCATGATGCTGTCGGGGAGATCGATGTTTGATCCCAGTCGGGTGTACTAAGGCGGGTTTAGTATAAATGGTTATTCACTCTTCCTACAAGCAAATGCGGATACACTTACTTTGAATTCAGCTTTATTAACCCCTAACACATTAGAGTAATTAGTATATAGGCGTATAACGCAAACGGGTAGCAAGACGTGGTGCTCAGAAGAAGGTATTGATTGAAATCGAGGACATTTTTAATATAAAACTATTTAGGAAAATATTCTCAATGCATTCTGCCGGGATTCCTAAACCTACCTCCCCACTACCAGGTCGGATTAGATCGATGCCTTTGCCTGTGTGCTCACCGACGTGGATATAACAACATATTATAATAGTTGTTACATTTCAATGTTGAAAAGTTAACAATGTTACTTATGCTTATGATATGTGTTAATAATACATCTATTTGATTGTAGTGCATAGTTGATTAATTAATATGAAATCTAACAGCCATTCAAAACTAAACTTAACCAATCAATTAAATATACGGTTTTAAGCATGTATTTAATTGATTATGATGTGTGTTATCAAATAACTTTTGTTTGATATTTGTGTGGCTTCATATTTTATCATATTCCAACAATAGATGATAAAAAATTATTATTTCCATAGTTGCTTAAATTATAGATAGCTTAAAACATTATCTATTTTTAATCATTTTTAACGAACTTGATAAAATATGTTTTAATTCTAAACAAAGAATAATATCTTATATACATTATTTTAGAAACAATGATTTCTTTTTTGAACATTTTGGTAGAAATAAATGGAATTGAATAATTTATAAAAAGTATATAAATTGTTTTATTCTTGGTCTTTAATAACTATATTTTAAAAGTAACGTACAAATGGTATGATAATACTAATGTTAAAAAATATATAAATTGCATCCTAAGTTCAAATTTTTAAATTTTATTTGCGAGAATGTGTGTTATCATCTTCTAACATATTATTTATTGTGCCACTCAAATAGTTTATTAGGAAATATGAACTATACAATTATTACTAAAGACAAAGGGGCAGAGGGATGATAAAATATATATTTACGATTTAGTAGGTGTACTAGTTCACTATAAAATCCAAATATTTGCTCTGATAACAACCCACCAGTTCAAGCAACCCCACCAATAACTGCATTCATATTTTGTTTCCTCACATTCAGTGTCAAACACTCTCTGTATAGCCAATAAATTGTATATGTGCATTACAATATTTTGTGTGTGGTTGATAAAATTGATAGCGAGGGGAGGGCGCAGTTTATGAGCACAGGCCGGTAAAGCTTTACTTCCTCAAGAAACAATCCACAAGCTTCCCCTGTTATTAAAGTTCATTATTATATTTTGAAAAATAAAATTCAATCGAACAAAAACTTTTCTTTAGTATCCATCCGACTTGATATCCTGAATTAATGTTTAAAAAAACTACAAATGTTTAATATAGGCAAATAATATTCCTTAAATTATAATAAAAAATCTAAATAATTTTGAAATTTAATAATATATTACCTGCATTGATAAAATATATATTTACGATTTAGTAGGTGTATTAGTTCACTATAAAATCCAAATGTTTGCTCTGATAACAGCCCACCAGTTCAAGCAACACCCCCAATAACTGCATTCATATTTTGTTTCCTCACATTCAGTGTCAAACATTCTCTGTAGAGACAATAAATTGCATTTGTGCATTACAATATTTTGTGTGTGGTTGGTAAAATTGATAGCGAGGGGAGGGAACAGTTTATGAGCACAGGCCGGTAAAGCTTTACTTGCTCAAGAAACAATCCATTAGCTTCCCCTCTTATTAAAGTTCATTATTATATTATGAAAAATAAAATTCAATAGAACAAAAACTTTTCTTTAGTAGTCATCTGACTTGATATCCTGAATTAATGTTTAAAAAACTACAAATGTTTAATATAGGCAAATAATATTGCTTAAATTATAATAAAAAATCTAAATAATTTTGAAATTTGATAATATATTACGTGCATGATGTAACCTATATTGAGCTATTATAATATCATACAGTTAGTGAAAGAAAATGTTTCTTCGATGATTCCAAAATCTCGTACGTAATTCCAAAATAAGTTTTCTAGGAATGAAAAGGTCAAAAGTCTCCTGCAAACAATCTACAAGCTGCCAATAAATGTTTAATTAACCAAGTTTTCCCACGAAGAATATTTTTAAGCTGACGTCATCACATATTACCCGATACCATTTTCATTTTGTATTCCCTCAGCGTTTTCTATTTTTAGATAATCATTAGCTGGGCGATTTCACAGACAAAACTTTGTGACCTCAATTTTAAGGATCTTACAGTTAGAGAGAAACTCCTAAAAGCCATGTTTAGAACTTAAAAAGAAAGCTAATTTTGATTCATAAGACCTAGCTTCTTAGCAAGAAGTAAGTAAACTTCCCTTTAACAATGGCTAAACTCTGCAGGAAATGAGAAGCGCGTAGGCGATGATAAAGGAATACATAATAAAGTGTAAGATGAAGCCGAGAAGAAGTCCCGATATGACAAAGCTATATTCAAACAAGAAAAGCAATTTAAACTCAAGCGTACCCCCATGTGATCGAGGGGTTAGGTAAGCTGAATCTGCTCGCAGGTATTCAAAATAATCTGCTTCTTGTATCACCAGAAACGGTGGTCCCACAAAATAAGACGTCAGACTCACCACGGACTGGATGGTGATGGAGAAGGTCCCAGGTTGTTGAATCTCATGCGGGTGTAATGTGAACTATCAGTGAGGTTCCTACATTCCCTTTCCACATTAATGATGATACATTTTCTCTAGGCTATCCTTAGATCTGATTTGGTGATTGCATGGTCTGAGGCATCACTCTCGCAATAGACTAAAATGCTGATGACAGGGAGAAAAGGGTTCAAATCCCGATAGGATGCATCAAGGGTGGTTTTATTAAATTGTTTTCCATTTTTCCTCCAGGCAAATGTGGGTAAATTTACCCTAAATTTAACCTTTCTGATCCTAATACATTAGCATAATTAGTACAGTACTATGATATAATTTTCAAGATGATTAGTTGAATTTCCTACATGGGCTGATTATAGCACTAAATTGAGTTATAGAAAATTAAAGATCTTAATATAAACAAGTTATAGAAATCTATGAAAAATGATTAAATAGCCACAAATCAGTTCGCTGCTTTACAAAATAAAAACAGTTTAAAATCAAATAAAGATTTATATATGTAATTTGTTTCTATTGTTTGAAAAAAAATACTACTGTAGATAATTTATTAACATGCTTTACTAATCTTTTTTAATTCAAGGAATATATGAAATTATATTGCTTGTAAAGGAAACTTATATGGCAATGAAACAAATAGCCGACGACGAATAGCCGGGACGAATCCTGGATAGCTCAATGGTAAGAGCATTGGCGTACTAAGCCGAAGGTCCCGGCTTCGATTCCCGTGTCATTTTTCAATTTTCAGAATATTATATGGCAATGTTACTTAACTAATTGACTGTATGGGCTCAAGGAATTTAAAAATGTATGAATGGGAAGACGTAAGCTCGCCATTTAACCCTATTCTGATATATTTTCATCCAATCCCTAACCTGACATCCAACCTCCTTCGAATATATTTTATCATCGTTCCTCCCATCGACGTGTTGATCTGATAGGGAGTCTTGTACCGTTAGGTTTACCTACAAACATTTCGTTTACATGCCTATCATCACCCATACGTACCACACGGTAGCCGCACCCTAGCCTACGCACCTTGATTATCCTTAATATAGTTGATAATGAATACAAACCATTTGTTAAATAACAACGGATAGAGTGCGTATAAAGTCAACAGGTAGTAAAACGTTGTGCTAAAAAAACTGGTAGAATTATAGTTTTGTATAATTTCAGTATAATATTTCGCGACAAAAAATTTTACAGTCTGAATAATATCAATAATGGCTGGCATGAATATTATTTTTGACGTCTTCTAGAATTGTATTCCTTAAACGGGTTAGGCCTATCCCCAAAAGGTTTAATTTCAAATTTCTCGTGAAGTCTGTTCCCTGTTGTTTTTATCTATTGCTAGATTTTTCATGAGAGCAGGAGGTGGCGCGATTTGCGTCCATGACTCTTATAGGTTATGGGGGAAAAAAGGTCTGAAAGACATACAATTCTGAAAGTGTAGAGCTCCTGAAACACCACATTTTTGATAAAAATTTTGTATTCTTCCTTTAAACAAGACCTTGGCAATTACTTTGTTCTACCTTAACTTAAGTGTCTCCGGCACGGCACGCTCCTGAGAAGGCTACATATAGTTGGCCATGAGTTACCATGGGAGTCTGTCCAAGGTCTGTGCTGGGAATGATTAACTGTCACAAAAAATGGCAGTTGGACTGTGAATTGTGACCGGCGAAATACAAAAGGATGGTATGGATGG
This sequence comes from Timema californicum, assembly GCA_902141385.1. Lineage (NCBI taxonomy): Eukaryota > Metazoa > Arthropoda > Insecta > Phasmatodea > Timematidae > Timema > Timema californicum. The sequence continues at coordinate 37,757 of CABFOW010000885.1, read as the reverse complement.
GTAGGTGCGAGAGCTAGCCTAAGCATACAAATTAGGCTACCTTGGGAGGAACCTGTGAGGATGGTTACTGAAATCAAATATTTGCTCAATTTATTTATTGCAAAGAGCACTCCCAGGACATTTTTCCTTTTCCTATTCATTGTGCTAATAGATGAACTCCATGCTATAGTCGAAAACACCTTCCAGTGGTTTTAGAACATCTTCGTTGACAGGCATCACATTGTTGTATCTCTGACACAGTATTAACAAATGTTAAAAATACATGAATTATATTTAAAAAAACTGTCAACGGTTTCTTTAACGGCATGACTAAATATAAACTGTTCTGACATTTTTATGATTACTTTTTCCAGCGTTATGTTACTGAAGAGATGTATATTTCAGTGGTACAGAAGCCATCAACTATAGTTTCGGAATAATTATAGTGAGCGCTGCTAGTTGGTCCCATTGGTTCATGTGGTCCCCCGTAAAGCAGTCACCGTTAATAATCTTTCATGAAAGGAAGGAGTAAAGTGCCTACACTCAATGCGCTCGTTGTACCAGTATAATAAGGTAAGTATTCATATAAACATAGTGAAGTATCCACATGTAGATTTTCACGTTTATAGCTTTAGCGGTTGGGGGGAATTGCTCGGAAAGACTGACAGACAGCGGTACTTCGCTAAAAGGTTTCATGAAACCCTATTAGCTTAAAATAGCGCTAACCTTAACTACATTTATGTGTTTTAGTTAATTGTTGCAGCACACTAAATATATCTGCAAACTTTATCTAACGATATAATTTAGCTGTCGTATTTTTAAGATTTCGTTCATAGAATTTCTCACAATTAATACACGGTGGACTGTTTTTAACCAATCATATTCTTTTCCTTACTATTAGTCTTACCAAGTGATGATCTGAGTTGCAATCAACACCTCTATAAGAAATACTTGTGTGCCTTCACGTATCCAATAAAATTTGGTTAACATGATTATTAATTAACCCATATGGGGAAGTCCATGTATATGTATGTATTATATAAAGTGTGAAACATGGTATTTTAATTAGCAAATTATTTGACGTATTAAAACTGACTATTCTATATTCCATTATAATTACTAGCTTTGTGAAGGTTATGATTTACTATTACTATACATTTTTGTACAAATTTTTCGATAAAATATCCTGACAACATTTTAACAAGATGCATTTGTATTTGATTTTCTATGGTCAAAGTAAATAAATATAATTTTAAGCAATAGTAAATGATATTATATTAAAATAAGATAATTGAAGGTTTTAAAACAGTCGTTACTTGTGTAATTAGCTTGTATAGTGTCCCTAGTGAAGTGGGCTAGGTCGATTCATACATCGACAGTACTTGGATCGATTATTATAAAATACTCCAACACGGGCGTTGCTAATCGACGATGCGAGTACCTACTGATTCATGATGGCCAACACGGAAATATAACGATTAGCCACCAGAAGCCACTGGAGTTTATGTTCATAAGTTAGTAGATAATTTTGTACCGGTGTTCCGATTTGCTATCGAATACTTTGTATTTAAATAATTTTGGAAAGGTTTACTCGACATTAACGTACTTATTTCCTTTATAGTCAAGTCACAATAAACCAAAAAAATAGTGCATTATTTCAGAATAGTTCATAAGTTAACGGGTTTGATTGTATTCTTTACATTATATATTCTCAAGTTTACCCTTCAAAAATGATTGTTAGTTAATATTAATTTTTAATTCAAAAAATTCAGATACTTATCCAAAATAGATTTAAAAATGTATTAATTAAAAATAATTAAAACAATAAACCAACGAAAAAAGTAATATACGGATTTTTAGATGATTGATTACAAACTTAATATAGTAATTTCAACATTCAAGATGAGTGATCTCAAATAGCAGCCTAAATATTTAAATCATGCAGAATTTAAATAAAAATCCTTAATAAAACTGATTTTGGGGGCTTTCGAGGTCGCTAATTACAATTTTGACATAATTTCAAAATCCAAGATAGCTTATCAAATATTGCTGATATTGACATTGAAATTATGTTAAATTAAAAAAAAACTTTTATTTGGTTTAAAGACTAATTATTTTGCATTTGTGGTTGAAATAAAATAATTGAAATATTGGTGAACTCTGTAGCTGACATAATATGAAAGTAAATACTTTTAGTTGTGTCACAAACATGATTACTATATATAGCTGTAACTTTTTGTATTGTTATAATTATTATTAATCAATATCGTCACTTTCTTCGTATTAAATTTTAACATAATTTCGACACCTCGGAAAGAAAGTATTGTGAGAGTAAAAAAAAAATCTAATTCGAGATTTTGATAAATGTCGACGTTTCATGATCATATGAAACCAAATAAGTGGTTTTCGCAGTGCCGTCTGTCTGTCGATTTGTCTGTACCTCGCCTAAAGCTAAAACTACTCGAATTTTACCGATTGGGCTCAAACTAAATCTAGGGTGTTCATAAGGTACCCTCAAGGGGTTTTGAAACTAAACATCTAACCTTAAAATTGAGGGTATTTTACTTAAGGGCAAATAAAGAAAAATAATTTTTCTCAAAAGTCGTTATGACGATTTTGATTAAATTTTATATCTAGATATTGTTTTGTCATTATAAACAAAATGTTAACTCTCATTTTCTCATGAAAATAACTTTGAGGGTACTTTACATAAGATATTTTTTTCCAATTTGTATCATCTCTCCACAACTATTTGAGATATGAAATAGCTTATCATTTGTAAAGTTCTATTAAAGATACAAATCTTTTATTTGAAATATATTTTTACTAAACCAATATTTTTTGAGACATAATCAAATATGATAAATATATTTTAAATTAAAATCTTTGAAAATGAATTTAGATTCCTATGCTCTTGGTGGACAAAGATGTTTATCTTTCCTCAATTTTTCTGGTACGGTGTTCATAGTTTCTAATATCATAGACTAAGTCACAGTGCATTTTATTTCATTTTTTGATCTTTGATGTAATGTTTTCACAAGAATGTATACAAGTACACCTATCATTTTATTTCACAAATCTTACGAGTTTTTTAGTTAATGTATATTTAAAGGTAAAACGGGGAGAAAAATCTTTGCTGTGTACCATTTATTTTAATTATCAATTACTTGTTGAATATGCGAGATACTTAGGCAGCTATTCTCCCAACAATTTGTACAAGTTGGTGGACAGTACACTCCAGGTTTCTTACAACCGCAAGAAATTCCGCAACATTTTTTTTTTGCATCCATAAAATAGCGTTTCCTATAAAATGTTTTGTTGGCGGTGGGTGGTTGGTTCATACTGTTAGGTCCTAAGTAATCTGGGCCTTTCCAACCCCACTATTCCAGTGTCAAATTATTACCCAACTAGGACTGAACATGAAGATACAATTGATTTATTTGTAAGATGGCTAATTTTTCAAAGCTGTTTTTATCTATAACCTTAACATAAGTTTGTTTCTATTTGAAAAAGCGCTAGTATCATTGCATGCTACCTTGCAACTCTGGGAGGGGATTCCACTTTCAAGGGGCACAGAATATTGGATAACAGCTACCTTTGCAAATTCCTTCAACATTTGCGCTGCACTCTTATTAAATTTATGATTTAATATTTTCATGATAATATTAAATATAAACAATAAAACTCAACGAAAACTCGCATACAAACAGTAGATGTAGTGACTTTTACGTTTATCCACGTGTATATATCTTATAAAAAGTATTAGAAAAGAAAAATTAAGGTATGTTTTTAAGGTAGAGAATTAAAGCTTAAATATCCTAATAATGAAAACTTTTTTATATTTCAATTGCCAAGTTTTTAAAAATTAACCTATTTTGCGCTTATGACGATTATTAGCTACAACTCTTTTTTATACGGTTTAAAAACAACCAATTTTTATATAAATACAAAATAAGCATTACCCTCATAAAGCCAACTACCGAGACGAAGGTGGCTGCGTTATCTGATAGCTCGTGATCTTAATAAGTCACACGTTAGTAGCTGACGATTTCCGTACGTCCATCATAGACTCTGCCTTAAAATATGAGTGAAGAATGACCCTTGCCGCGGAATGATTCCTAGATAGCTCAGTGGGTTAGAGCATTGGCGTACTAAGCCAAAGGTCCCGGGATCGTTTTCCGTGTCCAGGTGTAGTTTTTTAATTTTCAGAATGCTTAGGAGTTTTCGACCACCAATAATTTATAGAACAATTTTAACAAATGTGTAATTATAATCTATAAATAGTGATTCAATGATTTTAGATAGTTATATTTCACGAATTATAAGGGTCAAAGTTGATATATTATGATTTTTGTATACCATTATTAAGTTAAAGTAATTAATATATGGGGATTAAATTTAGTATAACTAGACATTATAATCAGGTGTATATAATAAAATATTTAATAATAACATCAGTAATAATAATAATAACATAGATATTTAATAGAAATATCAATATTAATTTTTATAATATTTATTAATATTAATAATAATAATATTACCATAAATGTTTCATGTATATATTTTTAGTATTAATATAATTAATAATATATATACTATATATTATTGCATATTATTAATCACATTAATATTAATAATATTACAAATATTTATATGACATATTTATAATATTATTAGTATAAATATAAATTATACATCTCAATAATTACATATAATATTTATTATAGATGATCTAAAATATAATATAGTATTATATGATAATATGTAATAATATTATTTGTTTAACTCATTTATAGTATTAATACTATATAATAATAATTATTATTTAGCACCACATCTTGCTATCCGCTCGGTTTAGACGCTTAAAGTACTAATTACGCTAACGGATTAGGAATTGGGAAGGTTGAATTTAGAGGAAGTGAACCCGTAATTGCTTGAAGGGAGAGTGAAAAACCACTTATGAAAAGCCACACCCGTTCACGATTCGAACCTCGATCACCCCGTCCTCGGCAGTCTGGCTTCAGATGAAACTAGCGCGTTGGACAACTACGCCACCGAGGCGGGTCGTTAACATTTAATACATATTATTATACATTATAAAAATTAATATATTAAAATAATTATTTCATTGAAATATTTATTGCATTTATATTATTAATACCATTATTAATATTTCATCATGTACACCTCTTAATAATGTATAGTAGTTATATTAAATTTCAGCCCTACACATTAATTACTTTACCTCAACAATGGTACACAAAAAGAAAGCATAAAATAGTAATTCTGACCCTTTATAAATCGTAAACTGTAATTGTTTGAATTCATTGAATCACCATTTATGGCTTATAATTATACACTTATTAAATTTTACAGTAATATTTTGATGGTCGAATTACCTCAAGTGTCTTTAACCCTTACCCATCCATGCCCATTCGAATGACGTGGTTTTCCTGTGTATTTTTATTTATTCCCTTTGATTGTTTAGAGTTGTAATTTGTATTTGTAACACTAGTTGAAATTTTTTTGTTGAAAATCTTTAAATAATAATGATGATGATAATAATAATAATAATTTCAACTAATTTTACCATAGTGTCTACCAACAGTCACAGGACATAATAACAGACCATCGCTAAAAATACATAAGAAGACCACCGCATATATAATAATTACGCAGGAAAGCAGTAACTATAGCTAAACAAAAATGTTAACTTGTTAATGGATAAATTAATTGTATACAGTGAGGTATAGTAGTTAATTTTTTTAATGTACAGTATTTATATAATAATAATAATATTTAGCACCGCGTATTACCAGCCGTTCGGGTTATACGCTTTAAGTACTAATTACTCTAATGGATTAGTAATTGTGAAGGTTGAAATAGAGGAAGTTAACCCACATTTACGTGGAGGGAGAGTGGAAAACCATTTAGGAAAAACCACCCCCAGTTCACCCGACCGAGATTCGAACTTCAATCTCCCCGTCCTCAGCAGTCGATCTCAACACGACAAGCGCGTTATTCAACTACGCCCCCGAGGCAGGTAGTATTTATATCAAATCAATTAAAAAGAAAAGTATTTTTATAGTAATTTAATCTAGTATACATAATTAAAGTACTTAATGGTAAAAGAGTTATTAAAGTAGTTCTCTGGGTTTTTGCTCTTATTTTATGATAAAGGTAAAATTCCGAAAATCTAGATATTGAGTTACGATTCTAGCGTTTAACGTAGTGTGGAAGGGGACGCAAGGAAAAACCATTGTTTTTGCAGTTGTTTAAGTAAAAACAAATTATTGCAGATAAATTGAATACTGTAATCAACATGTCATAATTTGAGGCGTTTGTCATCTAATGCTGCTTTTCTCATAACAGATATTAAAAAACTGTTGATAAAACCATGTGAATAAGATTAAACCATATGTATCTACTGAAGAAATATTCGATTTATTTTTGCAGAAAAAAAAATTCTATAAAAACCTCCTTCCATCACACCTTAAAAAGGTATGGTTTTTAAGAGCTACTCAGATAAAATAATTTGTTATTTCGAGATGACTAAGAGGAGACATGAATATATAGATTTTCAAGGGCAAATTTATAATATATGTTGATATTTATAATATAAAAAAGATTCTGTCAAAAGTGTCCTGTAATTTGATGACAACATTTATATTAATTAAAACGTTTGTCATCTAATGCTGCTTTTCTCATAACAGATATTAAAAAACTTTTGATAAAACCATGTGAATAAAATTAAACCATATGTATCTACTGAAGAAATATTCGATTTATTTTTGCAGAAAAAAAATTCTATAAAATCTCTTAACTCGCATCTCCTTTCATCACACCTTATAAAGGTTTGGTTTTTAAGAGCTACTGAGATAAAATAATTTGTTATTTCGAGATGACTAAGAGGAGACATGAATATATACATTTTAAAGGGCAAATTTACAAGATATGTTGATATTTATAATATAAAAAAAGATGGCATCACAATAATGTTTGCGTGAGAAGAGAGTTTGGAACCACAAAAGGTTTCGAATTCTTACAATCATAAAAAAAAAGGTTAACAGGTAGACATTTTTTTACTTTGAGTTAGTTAAGGTAATTTAAATTCCAAGCAACACTACATAATATTCAAGATTAGATCCAACCAATAAAATAATAGATTTGAAATACAATAATTCTCTGTGAATGAAGATTTAATTAATTTGAAAGTTCAAATAGGTTCAATGAATGAGATATATGATAAACATAATAATGAAAGTAGAGTTTGTTGGATCATTAATATAAATGGAGCAAACCTATTTATAACTTAACCTATTTATAACTTAAAATTATAGGGTTAGACTTCCTGGTAAAATTTATGATTGGAAAAAAATAATATAAATTATACTTCCAATATACCATTGTAAACCATCTGCAATTGATTTGATAGTTTTAAATATCAATGAAAAACTATTAAAGCTTACACTTTTATGGATCAATTTAAATAACCTTGAAATCACTAGCATTTATTTCCTTAGAACTTGAATTTAACTATCCAAGCCGGGGTTTGAGCCAGAGTCTCTTAGAAGGGTGTCTGTGAGTCGCCTTAAAGCTACGATTGATGGGTACTTTACATGCCAGTGCCTCTGATTGCTACCGTCTTATTTATAAATATTCGATTTAAGTGTCCTAACTCCTCGAGTGGAGAGCTAAGTGCCAGAGTACGGCCCTTCGCATAAAAACAGGACCACGTCCATAAATATTTGTTACGTTGGTAGTATTATAAAACAGGATTTTTTTTCTCTAGGGGTGGGGCTAAAGGTTGTACTAACCAAAAGGGGTATTTTTTTATTGCCACCGCCTGTTATATTCTGTTATAGCTTCAGCCATGTTGTAAAAATGTTTACTATATATAAAAAAAACTAAGTAAAAAAGTCCTGACTCTGCCAATTTTCTTTTTTAATAAATAAAATATATTTTTAAGACTCATTTATGTTTTTGTACGAAATAAAATGTTTTATTGACAATGCTATAGCTTATAATACTATTTTATGTTTCCAAACAATCATTCTCCCTTTTTAGGTATAGTGCGTGATTTTACTTTTTTCTCAATGTATTTCTGTTATAATTTTTTGTTGAATGTTTCTGTAACAATGTAGTCTATATTATTTTATTTCACATATTTTTTGATTTTAATAAATATCTCAATTTTTAATCAAAGGAGCGAGAAAATCCGTGTGGTGCACAGTACCATTTATTTTATAACATAAATATTGGACTAAGATAAATATTTTGGCAATTATCTATCACAATTATTCTGAAATGAGATTTAAACAACATTAGTTATAAGTGATAAATAGGAATAGAGAAAAAAGCCTATTCCTTAATTTTTTGAAATATTAATTTACTGTGTGGATGATTATCTTAGATCTAAAACTACACTATAGACTATGGAGTGTAGTGGTATAATAAAATACATTAAAAACTTGGTACATAATTTTATAAATACATACATAATAATAAAGAATGGTACATTTTAATTTTAAAATATACTTGATTTTGTATGTTATTATTAAGTGGATTACATTCTTAGCTAAATAATGTATTACTTTCGTTTTCATCAAACAGAAATGACAGTTCATACACTAATCACCAATTTGTAAAGAAGAGAAAATATAATTGGTTTACCTTACTTTTTAAGACTATGTTTTACATTATGTCTACTCACAATGATTATCGAGTGTTATAAGGCGTAAGAATTCCGTTTCCTTTATAGGAAGTTGACGGTAAGGTTGGGATTTGAATCCTGGAAATATGAACCAACGGGTGTAATCACTTCTAAGTTACCTTTCTCATAATTATTACAAATATTAAATCATTAATAAACCTTATTTTAAACGTACTACTAAAAAGCCACTACCAACAAAAAATATATTAGTTGGTCTCTTAACATATTTTTACACCATATCTTATTAATATTACGATAGGTATTTTTACTACACTAATGGGGTAGTTATAAAAACCGTAGAAATTAGAGGTAATGTACCAGCATTTGCTTGGAGAGAGATTTAAGAACCACCTAGGGAAAAATTACCCTAATTACGCTCGCATTCGAACTACAATATAGCCTACTCGTCACTAATAAACCATATTAGACTAGCCTTACATTTAATACACGTCTAAACAGAAGCATGTTTAAAAACAATAAAGTAGTTTTTATTTATAATTATTGACGCTATGGTGGTACGTTCAGGATTTAAACAAGTACGTACGTGTGTATAAAATGTGTGGATTACAAATGGTGTGTATTGAGCTCATTTCTGTATTCAAGCATATGAAAAAAATACCACATAATTTCTGCCTTATAATTACAATTCCTTTTAATAACAAAACGACATCCAAACCATGTCAACATATGAATCAATGCAACATATGCAAAGAGATGAAATAGTACAATGTTACAGTCTCAAAATAAACAAGTAATAATAGTAAATATGGCAAGGGGTATGAAGAGATGGGTGGAGAAACAAGTAGGTGTTAAGTAGTTTCTATAAGGTGTCCACAGTGAAACAAACTCTACCTCATTTGGAAATATGATTACTACCTAACCACCAAACAACAAAACATGAACCAGCTTAGCTTATACTACTTTACCAGATATCCTGTCACGTTTTCCCATGTATGTGTTTAAACACATGTGTATCTACCCCACAGCCAGCCCTCTAACAACCACCCTTCATCGTGTTCTCCCCTGCTCCTTTCTGTGCAACATAAATACACCGGGAATTAATTTTAGGTCAGCGGGAAAACATGCCGGCGGTGATGTGTACAAGGGTTAATTTTAAATACTTGAACAAGAGAAAAGGGGTGAAAGAGAAAAGGGAAAAATTGTTAGTTCATTTCTTTTTTTTTTAGTTGAAATAATTTTAGCGTGAAATTATGCTCTGTCCTAATAATAACCTGCATGGTATGGGCGGTTAGACTTTTATACTGCCATTTACCAAACATGTTCAACATTCCTATGAATAATCAACCACAGTTATTATCCAAATAAATGTCTGGTTCAGTTGTACAAAATATTCTTCAAGTTAAGTGCTTTATAGATTTTTTTGAGAGTAGTGTAAATTATTTAAGAGACTATATAAAAAAAGGTTAATCGGCTTAAAAATGGAAACTCATGTTGCCACAATGGCGGAGATGAAATTATTACAGCTATAGTTACATTATTATTTTGTATAATTAATTATATAAATAAAATTGATAAATGAATGCATAGCAAAGTATTATTGGGAGCTTTTGATAACGTTTATATGAAATTTATAGCTAATAAATCAAATTAGACATATTTCTAGAATGCCAAATTTTAGTGACTTTTAATAAACATTGTTGGTAGAATGTGGGCTTCTACGGTTTAAATAAGCACTTTACAATGTTGCCAATGATACGTAAACGAAGGCGCCAATCTCACCCTGTCTGTTATATATCTGGGAGATCAGGGTCTATATCCTGTCAGGGTGTGTGGAAGATTTTTATTTTTATTAAACGTTTTCTCACTCACTTTCCATACCTCCATCTCAATAACGGAAGTTGTCAACCTCGCAGGATTTATTTAGCACCGTGTCTTACTACCTGTTCAGGTTATATGCATATGTTTTAACTAAGATAATAATTTAATGATGAGGAAGTTTGAATTTCGTTGAAGTGTACCAGCATTTGCATGGAGAGATAGTGGAAAATTTAGGAAAAGTCACCCAGTAGGCTTACATCCGTATGAGATTCTAACCCTGATCTCCCTGTCATAGACAGTCTAGTCTAATAGTAAATTAAAGCCTTAGATCATGCGGC